>ML216415.1:5804-16397 GCA_004785975.1 Popillia japonica
ATTTCTAACTTATTTAGCCCTGGTCGGGCGCTACCATTAAAAAAAAACAATTTTGGCAACAAATTTTGGATTTCTAGTTGCTAAACACGTCTATAAACTGAAATTTTATGATGGAACACAATTGGAAGTCTTATATCTAACCTTTTTAACCCTGCTCGGGCGCTAATATTTCAAAAAAATACGATTTGTCCAACAAATTTTGGATTCCTAATTGTTAAACACGTCGATAAAATGAAATTTTGTGATAAAACACAATTCATAGCTTTATATCTAACTTATTTAACCCGGCTCGGGCGCCAGCATTTCTAAAAATACGATTTTCTCAATACTTTTGAATTTCTAGTTGCTAAACACGCCAATAAAGCGAAAGTTGATGATGGAACACTATTCGTAGTTTTCTATCAAGCCTATTTAGCCCTGCTCGGGCGCCAACATTTCTAAAAAATACGATTTTCACATTTTTCGCGGATTTCTTCCTGCTAAGTACGTCAATAAAATGAAAATTTATAATGGAACACAATTCCTATTCTTATATCTAACCTAGTTAACCTGCTCGGGTGTGTTTACATCGAATACAGTCATGCGGATTTAAAAACCGAATGACTCATTCATACCGAAGCAAAGACAAGGAAGGGAACCTATTTAACCTGCTCGGGTGCCAACATTTCTAAAAAATACGAGTTTGTCAACAAATTTTGGTTTTCTAATTGCTAAACATGTCAATAAAGTGAAAGTTAAGTTTCCTAAACACTAAATCTTCCTAAATTGTTTAGCTCTGGCGTTAATATAATGTAATTTCATTACAGAAGAAGAATACAAATACAATCTGAAGAGATTCGTAACATCTTTCATGAAAAGAAATAGTAGGAGACATTAATCCCCTGACAGTATTGGCAATACAGTCTGACAGCCGTCAGAATCATTATGACAGTAACAACTGTCAACTTTGGTGGTTACCTCAGTCTAAATCTTCCAAATTATTAATTTTATAAATTTGCACCGGCGAGATTAATTTTGACAGCTGTCTCTAGTTGGCAAGTTTGAAAAAGTTACTAGATTTGCAATTTTTATCAATCAAAACACTATCAACTGTTTTTACAATTTGGCAGCTGTCAGATAAGTTTAGACACTGACGTTAAAAAATTCTAACCCAAGAGGAGAACTGTAACGGCTGATCCATTCCGCGTATAGGACTAATTTACCGAAAAATTTATCGAAACCAAGACGCAACTTACTAAGCATACTACGTAGACGCAATAACCATAAGCAGAAACGTGACTAATTATCATTAAATTTGGTTACACATATTTTTACATATCACCTCACTTTTTAAAGGGCAAGATATGTCAAGAAAAAAGCATTACTGTCAACCTTCAATAAACTGGATTAAAATTAAGTAAGACGTTCGTTATCATTATCGTTTGTTTATTTATCTCGACTTTAGGTATTACGAATTTTACGGGATTTCTCCGAAACCGACTCTATCTGGATATAAAACCTACGAGCAGATGCGCAAAAAAATTTTTTTTTTTTGGATGGACCGAAGTGGACCCGCGACGAAAGTCCAAAGTTTGCGCGACGTTTCGCAATCGTTTCATACACATTTCTCGTAGATATTTATCAACCTAGATGTGTTCCTATTATGTATACTTCACCTCAAATGACGCATGCTGACAATTTGCAATCTTTTATGTGTCTAATTGTGTAATATCGTGTACTATTATAATACACTATTTAGTATTTGTTTCTTCTATTTACAGCGTTTCGTACAATTTATTAGGACAATAATTGGATTGGAAATCTGTGTAAAATATTATACTAAAAATTTGTTTAAACGGCTAATTAAATAAATAAAAATAATTAATAATTAAATAAATAAAAAAATAAAAGTTAAACATATTTGGAAACAAACACCAGTTAATATATTTAATGTCTGACAATATACAGGGTGTTCAATTCGAAAAATTTTTTGAACACCCCTCGTATAGCAAAAATATACATAATATGAGGCAGCAATTTTTAATATTTTTAAAAATAGATTTACAAAAAAGAAACGGAGTAAGTTAGGAAATATCCCCCTGTACATTCTGAAGTAGAAAACAACTAAAATTAAACTATGCAACTTCCTATACATTAAAAATAAATATTCCCGAGCTTATTTTTACATATGTTCGTAAAATATCACAATTCGACTTTGAAATTACGAATTATACTTAGGAAACACCCTGTATATCATCCGAGATTAGTTTAACACAACAAGAATTAAAAAAATCTAATTAAAAATGTATGTTATACTTACATTGTTGAGTGCTAAAACAAAAAAGTTTTTGTTTTTACACCTTATGTATACAGGGTGTTTCGTATACAAAAACCAGAATATATTTTAAGATATGTTGAAAATTCCAAAAAGGGTTGAAAATGTAGTTAGGTTATTGTTGGATACGAAAAGCATAATAAAATTTAAAGTACATATGTTGAAAATTCAAAAATATAAACTAAAATAAATTTAATACGTTAAATACTAAAGAAAAAAATAAATAAAATATTACGAGAACCTTTTTTATTGTACATTGTAAGTAAGGAGAGTTAGAAAAAAATTATCGCTAGATTTATTGCCCATTCTAAACACAGTTAGAAAAAAATGGATACCGCCCGAAAATAAATAAATAAAAAATATATTATTATAATATACAGCGTTGGTAAAAAGTCCCGGAACGGTCGAATAATTTTGTTATTTGAAAATTATGATTTCTGAAATTTGGTATGGGGGTATAGTTAATATAAATGCATTTTATGCAATACAGTTTATATTTTTGTCACTTCCGGTTTAATCGGCAATACGTCTAACTTTTTTTTTTAAACGGAACGCCCAGATTTTTTTAACACTTTTGAATGCAAAATAAAAAACTACGTTCAGGAAGTATTAAGATGTTTATTTTTATTCACAAGAAAACAGTTGAAAAATTAAAACAGTGTCCTAATACAGAAAAAACAAGGTACCTTTGAAAAAAGTTGTTGTTTAGTGTTTGCATTCTTTTTGCATCGCTATAAAATTACTTATTTTAGAGATTGACACATTTGAAAATGGCAGTAAAACTTACTGAATCAGAACGAATTGAGATATTAATGACGCGTGGGTACGGTGATCGTCAACGTTCTTTTGAAGAGGTTCATATTTTGTTTAATACTGTTTATCCGGATCGTCACATTAGTAAAAGTACGGTATGCCGAACAATTCAAAAGTTTGAAGTCTTTCGTCAGGTGAAGGATTTACCTAGAAGGGGACGTCCATTAACAGCAACAGATGAAGAAACTAGTTTGAATGTGTTACTTACAGTGGAAGAAAATCATCACGTGTCCACAAGAGAATTAGGTCAAATTCATGAGATCTCTCAAAAATCTGCTCATAAGATTCTTAAATCAGCAAGAATTAAAGCTTATAAAATGTATCCCGTCCATGAGTTAACTGAAGATGATCCAGATCGTAGACTGCATTTTTGCGAAACAATAACGAAATTGATCGAGCAGCAGCCTAATGTTTTAGATCACATCATTTTTTCAGATGAGGCAACGTTTTGTCTCAACGGCACTGTGAACAGACAAAATTGTCGCTACTGGTCAATTGAAAATCCGCATTGGATTGAAGAAGTCCATACACAGCGTCCTCAAAAGGTGAATGTCTGGGCTGGTCTTGTTGGAAACAACATCATAGGACCATTTTTTATAAGAGGAAATTTAACTGGCAACGTCTACTTAAATTTATTGCGAAATGAGGTTGTTCCAGCACTTGCGGCCCTTCCAAATGCAAACATAGGTGATCACCCTAATGCACATTTTTGGTTTCAACAAGATGGAGCTCCCCCACATTTTGCCCATAATGTCTGCGATTATTTGAATGAAATTTTTCCGGAACGTTGGATCGGACGTAGAGGAGCAATGGAATGGCCAGCACGTTCGCCAGATCTCTCGCCATTAGATTTTCTCTTTTGGGGTCACTTGAAATGTCAAGTGTACAAAAATCGTCCCCATAATCTTGAACAATTGGAAGAGAGAATAGAATAGCCAATCGCATCACTCCAGAACAAATACAGAATTCAATAAGAAATTTTACTGACCGTTTACATTTTTGTCAAATTGTAAATGGAGAGCATTTTGAACAATTATTGTAATCGCAACCTGAATAGACAGGTATCTTGATTTTTCTGTATTAAGACACTTTTTTAATTTTTTAACTGTTTTCTTGTGAATAAAAATAAACATCTTAATACTTCCTGAACGTAGTTTTTTATTTTTCATTCAAAAGTGTTAAAAAAAATCTGGGCGTTCCGTTTAAAAAAATAAGTTGGACCTATTGCCGATTAAACCGGAAGTGAAAAACATATAAACTGTATTGCATAAAATGCATTTATATTAACTATACCCCCATACCAAATTTCAGAAATCATAACTTTCAAATAACAAAGTTATTCGACCGTTCCGGGACTTTTTACTAACGCTGTATATAATATGCCGAATATGCAAAACAGAAAAAATAAAAGTGTCGGAATTTTGTTTTTTATTGTAAAGAGAATTGGAAAAAAAACAATTTATCAAATTTTTATATAAATATAATTTCTAAAATTTTCCTTATAGACATCAAACCAAAATAAATTTTAGTATGTTGGATGTTCAAAAAAAATGCAAAATGCGGGAATCTTTTGTTTTATTGCCCATTCTAAGTATACTTCGAACAAAACATTTTTCCAAATTTTCCTATATATTGAATACCAACCCAAATAATGAGGCGAATATTTAAAACACAAAAACTAGAAAATGGTAAAATATTTAAATTTATAACAAGTATGATAGCAATCTATGTAATTTTCAAGATTTACCTACATCTTTTATTTATTTTTACAAAATTCAAAATTTTCCTACATCCGATACTAAACCAATAAATTTTGGCGTATGCCGAAAATATAAAAAAAATTACTAGGTAAAAAACTTTCAAAACTTTTTTGTATATCGCACCAAAATAAATTTTGAATATATAAACAAATACAAAATTCTTCTCACATAAAAATATTTATTAGAAATTACCTCGACATGTTTCGGCCAAAGGCCATCTTCAGGAGATTATGTCAAAGGAATTTAAAAACTTGTAAAATGAAGCGAATAATTTTGCTATTTGATAATTCACATCAATACAAATACATTTAAATCTTGTATTGTTTTAAATAAAGAACTACAATGGCACAAATTTTGACATTTTAAATTCCTTTGACATAATCTCCTGAAGATGGCCTTTGGCCGAAACATGTCGAGATAATTTATAATAAATATTTTTATGTGAGAAGAACTTTGTATTTGTTTATACATATAGCCAAATTGGTTACTCACGTTTGGTCAATTATGCATGAAAACAAATTTTGGTATTGGATATAAAAAAATGGAGGATTTTTTCCAAAATTCAAAAATAACTTTGAGCGTAACTTCAAAAATATGAAAAGAGCAGAATGTAGAAAAATGCAGGAATCTTTTTATTATTGCACATTGAATCGAGAGTTGGAATAAAACATTTTTCAAATTTTCAAAATTTTCTGCATACTGGACACCAATAAATTTTTAAAATTCAAAATTAATTTGAACATAATTAAACAACAGATTTTTTTATTGTACATTGGAAAAAAACCTAACATTTTTCTATATACTGCAGACTATGTCAAAATAAATTGAATATATGTCATGTGAAGGCTTTCACGGCTGTTGTCCATTGAATAAATCTTAGCGTATGTTGATTTTTAGTTATACACGATTCTAATTATGGTCTAAAACGTAGTATTGCGACGAAATATATTTCGAAAACACCCTGTATATCAAATAAGAAAGTATTTAATAAACATTGAAGATTTTCAAAATATTCTGCTTTGCTTTTGTGAGCGTTTGAATCTCTACAGAAGATTTGTTTTTTTTTGTAATATGTAAGAACTGTTCCAAGTAACAAAATATACTTTAAAACACTCTGTATTCTAAAGAAAATTAACAAAAACAGCGATTCTTACCTTATAACTGGAATGAATGATCAGGTCAGCTTTCGCCTTCCCAGCCGTCGAATACTTCTGTGCCCTCTGCCGCGAATCGTACGCACTCAAGAACAACTTATCAGTCTTGGTATCGCGTTGAGTCCACTCCGAGTACATGCTCAACTTCTTAAAATGCGGCACGTAAAACGGTTGAGTTTTATTCAAGGTACAATACGTAGGTTTAGTCGAACTCTTCAACCCCAAATAACTGAAATAATTCCCGTGCAGAATCTGATGATTGTACTTCTTAGCCACCCTAGGCGTATCAGGACTGATCAAGATCTGATTGAAGATGGTCGGGGTTAAGCCGTGGTGCTGTTTCGACCCGGGCATCATCGGTTTGATAGACAGACTATTCGGCCGCGCGAATTTTTTCGGAACGTCACTACTGGTGGAGGCCAACGAGTTCGGCGATTTCATCGCGGGCGATTTAGATTCAGCAGGTTTCGGCGATTTCAACTCGTTCATCTTCGGCGATTTCAGTTCGCTAGTTTTGGGGGAATTCCTCGGATTCAAATCGGTCTTGACCATTAGGTTCTGTAATTTCGGCGATCTATTCGATTCGATTGGCGGGCGTTCTTGCTGAAAATTTTTCGGAGAGAAACTTTTTTCGATGTTTTTACCCTCGACTGGAGTTATCCTGATATTAGGCTTTGGCATGTGGTTTAGGGTTGAGGACGATGTTCTCGGGGAGACTACAGCGATGTTGCTGGAATACGCCATGTCTAAAGGGGGATCCGCGGTGATCGGACCCGGGATACCGGGGACGTACCGGATGATTTTCCCGTTAACTAAGACGTTCATTGGATTATAGGGGACTTGTATTTTGGGCGGTTCCGACGTCATTTTCTGCTGGAGGAGGATCTGTTTTTGGGCGAAATCGATATTCTCGGAATTCCTCCTATCGGCAGCGTCCAGATCTTTGGGAAATACGGGCATGGGGGAGATATTCATGACGTCGATTTTTTGCCAATTCTCCGCCGATTTTTCCGGTTTGGTGTCGATGAAGAGGGGAGCTCGTTGCGGGAGGATGATCTTGCTGGGGGCCGGGATGCCCGGTATGGCAAGATTGGGTTGTTTCAATTTCGGCGTAAATTGTTTGATGGCGTTTTGGCTGTAGTCCATGATGTTGGTGTATTTGTAGGAGGAATTTTCGAGCGTGTTAGGAATCTCTCTTTCCGGTTTATTTTGGTCGACTATCACCTCTGGTCGGCTAAAATTAAATTTCGCTTTGATCATCTCGATGCTCGGCGAAATATTGGGATCCTCGTAGACTCGGATGATGTCCGGTGATGATCTTTTCTGATCCGGCTTAATATTGTAGGTCCCCGGCTTGTTCTGGAGGACGGTTCCTCCTGATTGCAGCGTCGATTTAACGACGCGATTCTCGCTTAGATTCGGGGTGTAATCCTGATAGGTCCTCTCGTATCGCTCGTCCTTCCCGTCGATTTTGAAGCTTTTCGTTTCTCCCGAGGTGTGGGTGATCTTGACCTCGCCCCCGAACATTTTGACGGGCGGCTTCTTAATGCGATCGTTAGGTAGGGTTAGAGGCGATAAGGAGTATCGAGTCTTGATGAGTTCGTGGGTGTTCGAGAAGGAGGATTGGAAACTGGTCGTTTGGATGCTATCATCGAAGGAGAACGATTTCGACTTATCGCTTTCCACCAATCTGGTCTTGCCCAAAAAAGGTCCCGGCGATTTTAAGGGGAATATAGCGGCGGGGATGTGCGGGTTAGTGTCGAAGGCGTTCTTGTTTTGCGTGAGGATCGATGCTACGTTCACGGAGCTGCTCCTGCTGTATCGAGCTCCGGTTTTCGAGTAACCTTTGCAACTCCTCAATTTATGCAGATCGAGTTCGGTGACGGTTTGGAAGATCATCTTGCAATGCGGGCATTGCTTGTTGGAATCGGCGTAGAGGTTCTTCAACAGTAACTCTTTAATCAGACTTTTTTGAACCGTAGGTTCCGTAACCTCGCTCATCGATCGTTTCCGGTTCTTGTAGGTTAAATTCAGCGGCTCGTCCTCGTTCCTATGCTCGAGTATCGCGTGATTCGGCGGGTACGGATCTTTATATCGATACTCGTGATTGTTCTCGATATAATTATTATCGATGCTGCGCTTCTTATACTTAAATTGATCGTTCGAGCCTACGAGAACGATCGAGTTATTCTTATGGATCAACTCGTCGATCCTCAACGATAGCAAATCCGAATTCGTCGATTTCTGCGGGTGCTCGATCTTAATCTCGCTCTCCGTCGAATTATCGATAACCCCTTTGAACCGAGGCTTGTACGGTTTCTGCTTGACATCGTGCGATTTCATCTGAGCCTCCTCCATCACGATCTCGTTCTGTTGATTATTCGAATCTGATTTCTCGCCCAGATCCTCGTTCACGCCCTCCTGCGCTTTATTCCCCATCACGCGATTCGCGTGCGTCCGCGACCTGCAATGCTTGTACAGGTTCGAACGCGTCTTGAAGCTGAACCCGCAGCTGACGCAGGGGAACGGTCTCTCGTTGGTGTGGGCTCGGATATGTTTCTGGAGGACGCTGGGTTTGGAGCAGACTAAATTGCAGTAGTTGCAAACGTACTTCCCGGATGATGTTTTATCGGGTAAATCCGTGATTTTATCCGGGACGTCGTTCTCGTCGCGGGATTTTAATTTATGCGTCTGCTGGTGTTGTTGCTGTTCGGGGATCTGCATCTCCTGGTGGTGGTGCTCCTGACTCGTGTCGTCCCTGTTACTTGCGATATAGTGATACTGGTGATTGTTCGGGTAAGAATTCTCTAAAATGGAAGACGTAGACGTACTAGACGTAAGATCGTAAGCGTTATTGTTATTCTTAAATTTGATATTATCAAAACTAGCTGCTTCTCTTGTAAAATTTGCTTGTTCCAATACTACTCTATTCGGATTTGAAATTACATATGATATGCAACTGTTAGAATTGTTCGGCGTCGGTATCGATGAGGACACGTGATAATGATCGTCATTCCAACTCGACGACGACGGCGGCAATAGACCGGAAGACGATTTAACTAAACCGTAAACTAAAGGTGCGCTAATCGGCGAGGTGGATGCGGATAGAGTCGCTACAGTCGTTGACGTATAGATGGCGGTACTATTCGGTAATAATAAACTACGATTTGTACTTTGCGTTGTTGGCACACTCGCGTTTCTCTCACTGTTACTATTATTATTATTATTACTATTAAAACTATTGTCGTTCACTAAACGGCCGCACTGCTCGTGATAGTACACGTTTTGATTCGGTGGGGTTTTCGCAGGATGGTGTTTTTGATCCTCTTGCGTCTTCGATGCGGTCTTGTCCTTCGGCTGATGCTGTGCTGCTGTTGCTGTTGCATTCTTGCTGTTGTCTGTTGGTGTATTATTGGTTGTTGTTGTTGTTGTGGTTAAACACTGCTGTTTCTTGAATTTCTTGTGCAGGTAGCTGTCGGAACTGTTGTCCATTGCGGGATTTTCTTTACTGTAACAAACATAAAAGATACATTAATAAAACTGAATCGTTTCGTGTTAAATTACAGTTCAGAGAGATTATTTTGGTCATAGGACGGTTCTGACTTGCTTTGGACCATACTCAAGCAAAAAATATTTTACGATACTGAAGACCTGGCTGATAGTCAGCTCGTATTTCCCACACTAGATCTCAACACATAGAAGCTACGGACGCAGTCACTCGAGGTAGACACGCTGTATAAGGCGGCGACGGTTTCCTGCTACTGCATGGACTTGTATGAACACGATTAAACAGGTAGAGGGCTGGTTTCAAACACAGCTGAAGTCGTTATATACTTAGTTGGAAATCAGCTTAGCTAAGGGTTGGTTTTAAAAGCTGCTTAGCTGGTTAGGACTGGTTTTAAAAGAGTTTAGCTAGTTTTGGGCAGACTTTAAAAGCAGCTCAGCTGGTTCAAAGTTGCTTTTTATAAGTTTGTTTCAAAAGCATCTTAAGTAGTTGAAGATTGCATTTGAACTGGCACTGTTTCTCTTCTCTTTTATAAGCTGGTTTCAAAAGTAGCTCAGCGAATTGAAATCTGGCTTGAGGTGGTTTTGGTAGCAGCTTAGCTGGTCGATGACTGGTTTTAAAAACAGCTTAGCTGGTTGAGAGCTGATTTTAAAATGTTGTTTAGCTGGTTGAGGATTGGTTTTCAAATCAGTTTAGCTGGCTGAAGACCGGTTTTTATGAGCTGGTGTTTAAAGCAGCTTAACTAGTTTGTTGATGTCTGATTTTAAAAGCAGCTTAGCTGGCACAGGATTCGCTTTAAAAGGTTGACGGCTGGCTTTTTGAGCTAGTAAATGCAGCGTAGCTGGTGAAGTCCTGATTTTAGAAACAGTTTAGCTAGTTGAAAGCTAGTTTTCAAAGACGTTTAGTTGGTTGAGAGCTGACTTTAAAAACAGTTTAGCTGGTTGACGACTGCTTTTTAGGAGCTGGTTTTTAAAACAGCTTAGCGAATGAAAGTCTGATATTGAACTGGTTTTAAAGACAGCTTAACTAGTTTGTTGATGCAGCAGC
>SMLS01052550.1:0-12917 GCA_004785975.1 Popillia japonica
TTGGAACAAACCTATTGTTAAATAATATAACATATTGGAAATATCAAAAACTACTGAACGACTGAAATATCAACAACCAAAAGAGAAAATATATGACCAGCAGTGAAATATGCAGCGGAACCAATCTGTTTATCAAACAAAGCCAAGCACAGCCTGCGGATATTCGAAAGGAAGATACTGAGGAAAATACAAGGAGGAAAGAGGACAGGCGAGAATAAAGAACGATACAGGATACAATGGAATCACGAAATAGATAAAAAAAAATGAGGGAAAGAACATACTAAATCACATAAGAGCACGATTAAAATTGTTCGGGCACATAGAAACACGTGAGAAAGATACAATGGTTAGAAAAATCAAAGACTGAAGACGAATGGTAAATAGAAGAAAACGGAAGCCAAAATTAAGATGGGAAGACCAACTGTTGAAAATGTGAGGAAATTAAACATACCAGACATTACCAGTATAATTAAATACAAGAACGAATGGAATGGAATAGCAAACGCAAAAAAAGAGCAGCAATAGGATAAAGGAAGTGGACTTATCGTAGTAATTCACCGCACATAATGAATAGAAAAGCCTCCTAAAGGCAGCCCTATTCCGAATGGAATGCTTTTGGCTAATATAATAAAAAAATGTCTATAAAATCATTACTAGTTGTATTAGTATAATTTGGTACCTGCTCAGCAAGCGTTGTCCACCAACAAACTTTCCGTTGTAGCTAGGGCTCTATCATTTTTTGATGAAGGCGCCGGGTTGCCATAAAATTATGCAGTTTAGCCAAACAGTGCATTGGTCACAATATACTTATGCTAAACTTAAACCTTTACTGTAACTTGTATCGCCTTAGTATTCCGCCAATTTGAAACAGCCTGTACACAAAACTAGAATTGCAAAATCGTTAACCAGTAATATAGTTATACCATATTCATATATGTAAATAATACTCTGTTAGAAATATTTCTGTTTGGTCATTTGGCATACCTGAAAAATGTGTATTGGCATTTTGCTTGGTTGTGTTATACGTATATCTCTTACTATCTAGTACTATCACTATCAGTTCGTGGCCATTTAGAATTATAACAAAAAATACATAAAGCTAAAACTCAAGAAACATAGTCTTCTCCTAATAAAATGAAGACCTTTCCTTTGAAAATATATTTTTCTTAAGGTAATTTTCTCAACTACATTCCTTCTCAAGACTATACTTAATTGTATATAAAATTATTTCTGTATAATTTGCTATTATAAACGTTAAAGTTTTTTATCTTAGTTAAGATAATACCTAGCAGTATATAATATTAAACTATCTATCAACTGATAGGTATGTGTTAATAGCAAACAGTAGTTTAACTAAAGTATTGAGTTAATTATGTAGGGGGGCACCAGCGTTGCCTACTAGATTTCAACTTTAGATCTTTGCATTGCCTTACATATGGTCAATCGCTTTCATTTTTGCGAATGTAAAGCTGTTTAAATCAATTATAACTGCATTTCAATTGTTAGGTCAGGTGCAGTAGTATCATTGTCTTAGTAAATTACGACAAAAATCATATTTACCAAGAAAATGTTGCGTTTAGTTTGTTATTATAATTATTCTGTTTGCTATGTATTTAGCTATATAATATTAAGAAATATATATTAGATTACGTTCCATTTTCACACTAATGGAACGCCATTTTCACATTGCGCAAGTACTGTACAATAATGTTACGGTAATCAGGGGTGGTTGGAACAAACCTATTGTCATTTTCTGCTAGTACGACGCATGTACGAAACCAGCAGCCTGTGTCTGTTGTATCGCTTTGGCGTTTTTTTGGAGATTGTGTACCACATAACGTATCAATTATGTGAAAAATGTAACACATTAACTAAAGGAGTTTCTATTGGATATTTAATTAATCTTTGCACAATGTTTTAATATGTTTCAAGATTGATATTCACAAGTAAACGAAAAAATTATGAAGCAAATTAGCACAATACAGTATTCAGAGACAGCAGCATTTATTATTGGTATTCGGGGTTCTCTCCACACTTTAATACATTCCTTACAATTTGCAACGCATCCCATCCTATCAAACTTACTACATTTAATACCGTTTGAACTTTAGGAACAGGTCTGTTCTCGAACGAACAGATAAAACGACCGACCACATCCTGTCCGCTACTACCTGCGTAATACTATTTACATAGTTATCTGGACTCTTTCCTCTTTCGTGAAAATTATTTTATTGTAAAATTGTGTGGTGAATATGTCAATATCCATACAGTGTCAGCCGCTAATCAGCGCTGGCTAAGCTACATACTAACTGCATCTTTCCTGCGTAATCTACGATATAGATATGGCATCGCTGCTCGATGAAATGCATTACTTATAGACGGCTTTAAAGTTTGAAATATACCAACAGTGTATGTACTTGCGTGTTATAGATGATTTAGATATCGTCTTATTTAGAACAGAAGTACATGAATAACAATATTTGACATCAACTTTCGCTATGATTCTATATGCATATGTATACACATGTATGCATTCAAGTTTATAAATTTGCACATTGCGTTTACTTATTGTAGATATAATTAAAAGAGGGACGTTGCGTATTGTACAACTTTATATTACCTTCGCAGAATATCATAAATACGCAAGAATGTCATCACAATATGCAAATTATTTTATGCTGACTCTATAATATTATATTATTATTATAACATTATATTATTATATGTGTATAATCGACATTATTAAACATTGACAATGAGACGAAAACAATCGCCCAAAGCCTACATAACATTTCTATGTACCATTACGGTCATCCAACGGTGCACGCTAATGTCTATAAGTTTGCCTTGTAATCATATAAGGTGCTTTCGTTCGTACATATGTTTACTAATCAACAAATCAGGATTCGGTATATGCGCGTTCGATTGTACCTTTCAAATCGTGTTTACATCAAACATGATTATAAATCCGTTGCAATCCCTCCACCCCTCTGAATCCGTAATAAATGATGTTTTGTATGTTTACAATCATAAAAACATAACCTCTTAACCACAGATCACCACTAATTGTCACTATAGTAGTACGTGATATCTTTCATTCATCTTCACATTTCACTATAACATGATGCAATAAATTCTCAAATGCAAATTTACGTCTATTATCGCCTAAAATATTTTTAAATTCTGAAGAACGTCGTTCCATGCGAATGATAAATCCACTGTCAGTAAGATTCAAATTATTGGAAGCAACAGCAGTTTCTTCATTTTGTAAAATCTTAGAAATATTTTTAAAATTTTGATATCCAGTACTTTTATATAAAACGGACGACATTTTGTTTGCAAAATTACTATTTTTTATCATAATTAACCCATCAAAAACATTTTCAAGATTAATTTTCTCCATTTCGTTTATGTCAGTGTCAATCGGTACTGAATCAAAGCTCTGAATACGACGTTCTTTCGCGACGTCGGATTAGTTACAAATGATTACTGAACACGGATTATGTTTACGTTAATCATGATCAAAATAAGTGGCACGAACGAAAGCAGCTATAGGCATTGCATGAAATGTCATGTCAAAACTATTTACAGATGTTAGCAGATATTAGCCATCAGTTCGTCAAGTTTATCCTAATCATTTTATTTTTCAACAGGTTAGTAATTATTCATTGTTGGAATATAACAACTTATGCCTTATTTTATAACTTACAGCATAATTGTCAGCACACACTGCACGTGTTGTGTAAGAATGGATACCCGAAAATTATATTTAACTCTTACAGAGGATGTCAAAAAGTACGGATTGAAATCCTATTGAAAACGTTTGTGGGTTCTTGTAAAAGAATTAGTAATGGAAATTTCCAGCCAAGAACTGCAGAAGATTTGTGAGGATGTATACAATAAGCATAGCAAAATTTACATAATAATTACGACATGCATTTTTTTTGTCTGTGAGACACATTATTGCATTATTTATTTTTAAATGATTTGAAAAGTAAGAAACACCACTGGCAATAGCCAGTTATAATGTATTGAAAAAATTAAGAAAATGCCTTAGTAACGAAATCGACTACTAATCGATTCGTGTATAACTAACTCGCTGTTAAAAGATATGCATACATTACAAGTATCTAAACAGGAAACAGTTTGTTGTGTACTAGTTGAATACTACACATGAATACATATAAACTTCATCTATTCATACGCGAATGCGTTATGGGCGCATTCTAACCGAACACATTGTTTTGAATGAATACCTATTTTTCCATTCTAATACAATTATCACTCTCCAAGCTATACAACATTATGAACATTATGTTGGCTTTGCCAATATTTTTATGACAACACATACTCAATTTTCAGTACTTTTCGAAAAGTCTCGAATTTGTTTCATCCACTGGCTCTCTCAAAGCTCGGGTATTGTTTAAGGTTTACAGCCGTTCTTTGGTAAATGTTACAATTGAAGAAATAAACAGGAATGCTTTCTTGGGAACGGTTTCGGTATCGCAATCAACTTTTCTATCCACCACAGCCCATTGTTTTCCCTTTTGGCCTTTGCAAGTAATTGTTTTCGAGTCGTTCGAGTCTATCCAACTCTCTTGAACTTTCTGTTTTCTTTCTATTATGTATATGATAGTAATTTTACTCTACTAATTTAATAACTGCAATTTTCTTGACACCGAATACTATTAGATATAAATATATTAAATATAATACTAACGACAGTTTCGTCGCATTTGTCGTATTTGAAAATATGGCTTCTTGACAGTTCTCTCTAAATAATTCCGGTAATCTAATATATATTTCATAAAATTATATAGCTATACATACATAGCAAACAGAATAATTATAATAACAAACTAAACGCAACATTTTCTTGGTAAATATGAATTTTTGTCTTAATTTACAAAGACAACGATACTACTGCACCTGAGGTAATAGTTGAAATGCAATTGTCTTAAACAGCTTTACATTTGCAAAAATAAAAGCGATTGGCCATATGTAAGGCAATGCAAAGATCTGAAGTTTAAATTTAGTTAGTGATTAGTGATCTAGTATTAACACATACTTGATAGTTTAATATTATATACTGCTAGGTATTATCTTAACTAAGATAACAAAATTTAAAGTAGTATAAAGAAAGAATTTTATATACAGTTATAGTCTTGAAAAGGAATGAAGCTGAGAAAATTGCCCTAAGAAAAATATATTTTCAAAGGAAAGGTCTTCATTGTATCAGGAAACGACAATTTTGCTACAGTTTTTGCTTGTTTTCTTTTTGGTTATACATAATTCTAAATTGGTACGAATTGGTAAAGTAACACGATACAACCAAGCAAAATGCCAATACACATTTTTCAGGTATGCTAAATGATCAAACAGAAATATTTCTGACAGAGTATTATTTACATATGTATATGAATATGGTATAACTATATTACTAGTTAACGATTTTGCAATTCTAGTTTTGTATACAGGCTGTTTCAAATTGGCGGAACACTAAGGCGATACAAGGTACATTAGAGGTTTAAGTTTAACATAAGTATATTGTGACCAATGCACTGTTTGGCTAAACTGCATAATTTTGTGGCAACCCGGCGCCTCCACCAAAAAATGATATAGCCCTAGCTACAACGGAAAGTTTGTTGGTGGACAGCGCTTGCTGGGCAGGTACCAAATTATACTAATACAACTAGTGATGATTTTATAAAGACAGTTTTTTTATTATATTGGCCAAAAACATTCCATTCGGAATAGGGCTGCCTTTAGGAGGCTTTTCAATTCGTTATGTGCGGTGAATTACTACAACGAGTCCGCTGCTCTTCCATTCCACTCATTCCATTCCACTCCCTCTGTTCTTAATTTTACTAGTAATGTCTGGTATGTTTAATTTCCTCACATCTTCCAACACTTGGTCTTCCCATCTTAATTTTGTCCTCTCTTTTCTCCAATTTACCATTAGTCTTCAATCTTTGATTTTTCTAACCATTCTATCTTTCTCACGTCTTTCTAGGTGCCCGAACCATTTTAATCTTTGTGCTTTTCTGTGATTTAGTATGTTCTTTCCATCAATTTCTTATTATTTCACTATTCCATAGTATTCGCTGTTCTACTTCATTCTCCCCTGTCCTCTTTCTTTCTAGTATTTTCCTCAGTACCTTCCTTTCAAATGTCCGCAAGTTCTGTTCGTCCTTGTTTGATAAACAGATTGGTTCCCAAGCATATGTTATTGCTGGTTCACTAGCTACCTCATATATTTTCTCTTTTGGTTGTTCTACTGATATTTTTGTCCTTCAGTAGCTTTTGATATCTCCAAAATGTTGTATTACTTGTTCTTATCCTTTCTTTGATTTCCTCACTTCTATTATTATTTGTATTCACCATTACTGCTAGGTATTTAAAACTATTCACCTTTTCGAGTGAATCTCCTATTCTTATTTCTTGTGCACTGCTCTGTATTTTACTGCTTGTCATATACTTTGTTTTGTTGTTATTTATTTCTAGTCCTCTAATTGCTACCGCTTTTGTCATGCTTTTTAATGCACTTTCCAAGGTCTTAATATCTCTTGCTACCAATACAATATCATCCGCGTACGCCATGATTTGTACACTGCTTTCTATTATGGCTTTGTTAATTTCCGTTGTTGCAATTATTCTTTCCAGCACCATATTGAACAGAATTGCTAACAATGCATTTCCTTGTGTTACACAGTTTTCTATTTTAATTTCTTTAGTTGTTCTTTCACCTGTTATTGTAATCGATTCATCCATTGTCATTTTCACTAATTTTATTAAAGTAAAGTAAAGTAAAGTAAAGTAATTCTTTATTTCGATAGACCATGGAAATGGTATAGAAACAAGTCCAAAGCAATTACCAAAAAAAGAAAAAAAAACAGATATTACAAAAAAAAAAAGAAAGTTAACCAAAGTAATACAACAATGTAATGTAATATATAACTGTAATCACTTAAAAGAATATTCTAAAAATTCACCCAAAGAGTAAAAGCAGGTGGCTGTTAATTTAGTTCTCATTCTTATTTTAAACTGAGAAGGTGTTAGTTCCTTCATTTGATGAGGTAACTTGTTATAAATCTTTACTGCCAGTACATGTGGTGTTTTTTGAAATAATGTTAGTCGTGCGTAGGGAGTAGCCATATAATCTCTAAATCTAGTATTATAGTCGTGAAAGTCCCTGTTTAACTTATATTGCTGATTGTTGGTGTGAACGTATACAGCCAATTCGTAAATATATATAGATGAAAGTGTCATAATATTGTGACTAATAAAAAATTCTCTACAAGTATCAGTGGCTTTTAAGCCAGCTATACACCTTAAGATCCTCTTCTGACAAGTAAAAACATTTTTAGCCATTGTGGAATTTCCCCAAAACTGTATACCATAACGAATTCTACTTTCAACGTAAGTATAGTACATACAAAGCATTTGTTGACACGTCAGGGTAGTTCTCAAACACCTAAATAAATAACAAAAGCTATTTAGTTTTGAAACTAGTTTTTCACAGTGTGGTTTCCAGCTAAACAACTCATCCAGCCAAACACCTAACAGTTTAAAAGTATCTGAATTTGCTAGTCGGTCACCGCCTAATTGAAGTTGTAAATAAAAGTCTGCAGGCGGACAGTATTGAAAGGGATGGAATCTAATGTATGTGCTTTTCAGGGCATTGATGGAAAGCCTATTTGAAGTGAACCAATCTGAAATTAGATTTAATATGCTGTTGCATTTTTTTGAAAGAGTTTGATTATCAGTACTTGTAAGCACTAATGCAATATCATCTGCGTAAAGGGTAACACAACTGTTTGGTGTAATTAGTGGTAGATCATTAATAAATAAAAGAAAAAGTAAAGGCCCCAATATAGAGCCTTGTGGAACACCTATATTTGTATTTAATCTGGTAGATGAAAAGTCACTACTATTGTTGCTGCTGTAATGGCGAATATTAACGTATTGTTCCCGATTTGCAACAAAAGACTGGAACCAATTTAAAGCGTTACCCCTAATCCCATACAATTCAAGTTTTTCCAATAAGATTGTGTGGTCAACACAGTCAAAAGCTCTGGTAAGATCTAGAAATATACCGACGGGATAAGTACCGCCTTCAAGAGCACTAACCACGCTACCCAGGAAGCTAGCAAGAGCAGAAGATGTAGAGTGGTTTTTTTCTGAAACCATGCTGATATTTTGATATGATATTATGTTTATCTAGAAATTCTTCAGGTCTGTACAAGTAGCAGTACTCAAAGACTTTAGAAAAACACGATGTCAGTGCAATGGGACGATAGTTCTCCAAAAGAGCTCTATCCCCTTTCTTATGCAATGGAACTAATTTTGTAATTTTTAGTAAATTAGGAAATTCACCTTCAACAAAAGACTTATTAATCAAGAAGCACAAAACAGAAATTAGCTGTTTACATGCAGCTTTAATAATATTTGGTGGTATTTGATGAAAATCAGTGGAGAGGGTATTTTTCAGGTTTCTGTTTAAAATAAAGGAAAGTTCATAGTATAATATTGGTCTTAGGAAAAAAGATTCATTTAAACGTTGAGGCTTATTCTGTGTATGCTCAACAGGAATAGGAAGTTGCCTTAAAATATTCAAAGGTACATTTGCATAGTATCCATTGAAACTATTAGCTATACGATTAGGGTTCGCTATATTTATATTGTCAATCCTCAGTTCAATATTTTTATTATCTGTAGTAGAGTTGGATAATTCCTTAATAATAGTCCAGGCTGTTTTGGAAGAGTTGTCAGAATTAACAATTCTAGTCTGATAATATTGTCGCTTAACATTCTTAACCAATCTTTTATGATCATTTTTAGCTTGAACATAGAAACAATTTAACTGCGGGTGTTTTTGTTTTAGGTAAAATAAAGTTTTTAAATTGTTAGATGAAATAATAACATTATTGTTGACCCATCGTTTCTTCTTTGGTCTAAGTAGAATTGATTTTAGAGGAAAATGTAAATTGAAGTAGTATAGAAAAATATTATGAAAGCTTTCAAAGCACTTTTGAAAGTCGGAGCAACTGTATACATCACACCAACTTTCATTACTCAAATCCGCAATGAAACCACCAATGCCACCATTGCCAAAAACTCTCCTGAGAATTCTTGTATTATTATTTATTGTAACATCAGAAGGTATATTAAGAAGTATACTTCTATGATCCGAAAAATAATTATCAACAGCTATGGCACTGGTGTCCACACTGCGTTGGTTTAAATAGCAGTGATCTAGAGTATAATTACCTCTAGTGGGAATATTGACAATGTTTTGAAAATTATAACTATTGAGAATACTGTTTAAAATAGAAAAGTGTTTGTAATCTCTCTGTGGGTATAAATTAAAGTCGCCTAAGAGGATTATTGGCATGTTAACACTAAAAAATTTATCAATTAAAATAGCGATTTTTTCATAGAAAGTGGATAAATGAGAAACAGAATTATTAGGTGGTCTATAACATAAAATTATCAAAGTGGTATTACCATTAAATTTCCAATAAAGACCACAGAACTCAACGACACCCTCCACAGAGAAGTCTTCCAGGTTCAGCTCTGTAGTCACCACATATTTACTAGACCAGATAGCTACTCTCCCGCCTTTAAGGTTTGATCGACTAAAACTGGAACGTAATACAAAGTCACCAAAGTAAACTTGACTCAAAGCATCTGTCGGCAACCAAGTTTCTGTCAATTTCATCAGCTTTCTCAGATGAAAGAGACTGACAATTCAGCAGTAGAAAATTGTAATCCACGTGCTTTATTTCTGTGTTTGAACTAATCGACGAGGACGAAAAAACTTTGTAACATATGCGCCAGACGGCCACTTGGATGGATCCAACGCTGCATCAAAGTTCGACTGATCAATAGAAACCTTAAAGGATTTGTAAATTTCCGGATGCGATGAAGTCAACTCATCCACTTCTGCTTCCTTAAAAAATTGAACCAAATGTGATTTCAAAATTTTCTCATCCGTTTCAGGATCAATCCTCGAGACAAACAGAAACGATTTTCTTGGTATAGTTTTAATTTGATAATTGTTAGAACTTCCCGTTATAAATTTATTGTTTCTTCTTCTTTTTTGTTTAAGAACATTTGACCAACCCTCAGTCGTCGAAGTGTCTATGTTTACAGCCTCTCATTCAACATCCTGTGTAATTCGACTTGATGTTTCCGAAGTATTATTTGCGGTTGTAGTTTTGTCTGTGCCTGGTACTTTTTGTGTAGAGAAAATCATTTTTTGATGAGAAACTTTTTGCTGGTCGCCTGCCGTTGAAATAACTTTGTCGGCATACGAAACAGATTTTAAAACATTAGGACATTCTATTTTCTTAGTAACGGGTTTATTCCCCTTATAATTTTCATTTGTTAGTAAAGCAATTAACTCCATATTGGATTTTCGAAGTATTTGCATCTCGTTCTTAAATTCAGCAATCTGTGCTTGAAGATATTTCGCTGGAAGAGCGACAAACAACAACTTACTTTTGGTGGTGCGTTTAATTTCTTTAGTTGTTTGAATAAGTTTTTCTATTTACCGTATCGAATGCCTGCCTAATGTCAATGAATAGCATGTGTGTTTCTATATTGTGCTTATAGCACTTTTCAATAATCTGTGTCAGTATATGGACCGCTAACCATTTATCTTCCTTTTGTGAAACCCTGTTGGTACACTCGTTACTCGTGCACGTTAAAACATTCAACTTCGTGCAAAAAAGAGAAGAACGGGACTGAACATTATACAATTAAGACTGACGTTAGAGGTTATTTGGACAGTTATCGACAAGACACCCTTAAAATAATATATTAAAGTAAAATAAGTACAGAAATATGTTGCCTTGGTGCTCTCGCTATTGTCTAGGTGAATACTACATAGAAGACTTGTTGTGAAGTGAATTGTAACAATGTTTCAGGCAAAAAAAATCTAATTGCATCCTTACTAATAATAAAAGACATCTGTAGGTTAATTATGTGGAATGGAAGTGTCAGCCACAGTGCTCCTATATATTAAAATGCAAAAATGTCAATTTTATATGGAAAAATAAATGAGTGCAAGCAGCACTAATACTCAATTATTGAGAATGTTAAATGACAGCATAGTTTACGATTATAATCGTTACAATTTTCTTGGTAACAGTTCTACTTCAGTCAGTTAAAGCACTAATTCTACTAACTAAATAGTATGTACATACATGAAATAATTGTTGCATAGACAGGCAAAGGTGTATTTCCACTAAACGTAAACACTAGAAAACGTTTTAGTAAGTATACTTAATATGTATGTTCAATTGGAAAACATTACAATTAATTTTCTTTTTTCCACGCACAAAATCAGTCGTCTACTAGAACTGTTCCATTAATATCTACTCAATACATGCACGAATCAATACAGACACTAAATACTCGGCCGCTATTCCTTATCTGTTTTCAATTGCGTTCGTGAAACTAGATATTAATTCACAATAAATGTTACAATAACAAACTTATACAGTTAGTACGGGTAGCTTCCCTACTGTTGGAGTATTTTGAGATAATGGAGTGATCAAGGCCTAGATCCTAGATAGTAATGAATAAAGTTTAAATTATAATTACGTTCATACAACTACGAATAGTAATTTCCCCGACCGTATTAGTATTAGCTGGATACTACTACACTAATGTAATTTACTGCGCTATCCTTTGCCTTTATATGTAAATATAATACATTAGTCAGTTCAAATGTCAATACAAATAGTGAAATTATGCAAAGTTGCGGGTTGCTGAAAGTTATACAAATCCATAAGCATGACGCTTCCAGTAATGATTTTGCAATTGAAAATGAAATTAAGAAGTAGCCTATTTTTGTTGTTTTGTTCGTCTTAAAATCATGGATATTTTGTATTACTTAATCTTGCGGTACTTCTAGTTCTAGTAAATTTAAATGCATGATTGAATGGTAAGGATTAGTATTTAAGTATAATAAAATAAGAATTACACTAGTCATATATTTGATTAAAATGAAAGAAACCAAGCAATTGGAGAAGATACAGACGCATAGAGTTCGAATATAATCTTAGAAATGTTCTAATTTCTGGAGATAACTATAAATTTATTATGTTTATTCTGTTGTTGTTTGTTAGTTGATAATTGCTTAAATGTAATATTTACCACAATACCCTTCTCAATACCCGATAAACTCACTGAGGCTGATTTCTATTGTTACCGCAACAAGAGCAAAGTTTACCTTTATCTCAGTTAAACATGCCAAAACTCACCATCATCATTAAAAGAACCCTTGATATATAAATTTTCTAGTAACCGCAACAAAGTTTACAGTTTGTGACATTTCGTATCGTTCGGATGAACTTTGAAAACAATTACGTTTGCATTTAATATATAAAAGGAAGTTTGATAATAAAGTTCTCTAGATATGCGCAAATCCTGAATAATAAAACCGAATAGATTGCTAGACTATGAAGTAGTTAACAATATACTGTTTCCTTAATGGATTATAATATAATATTAAAGTAGAAACAATGCTTTCTGTAATGCACTAACACATTCTTATTGCATGTATATTAATGCCCGGTTTCTGAAACGTCAAGCAGCAGTTATCTGCTCAGCATCTGGCGATTTAACAAAGACAGTCCTTGTTAAATTTCCAGATAACAAACAGATAACTGCTGTTTGACGTTTGAGAAGCCGGGCATAAGTGCATTCTGTGTCTCCCAGTCTGGATATAGTACATAAGCAACTACAATACTTGAATATTTAACTACACATTGAGTGCAGGACAGTGCTCTGGAACACATTTAAAACGTTATTCTTTTAGTTTTATACTGCTTTGGTAGACGTACACAGGATACAAAATATTTTAATTGTGGTCCTAGAGAAGATAACAACTTTTGTAATTAATATAA
>SMLS01052553.1:0-16804 GCA_004785975.1 Popillia japonica
GTGAGATATCACAATAATTTCTGCATCTTGTAGTTCACAATGGTGACTTAGGAAATGTAGGTTTCAATTAATAATGATTTTGGACAACGTCCGTCATTGATATAAGTACATATACGGGTCGTTTTGAGTCATAGAATATTTAAACCGAGGAGGAGGTGAAGGGAGCTACGCCTCCACCAATATTGTGTTCATAGACGTTCATAGACTCATACGCGTCCCCACTTCTTAGCGAATTTTCATACCCCTTACCTCTTCACGGCTTTATTTATCCTATTTCTCGAAACGACCGGTATGTAGATCGGAAAAAGGAATAATTATAAAAAAAACTTTTGACAACCAACAATCTACAAAGCAGAGCTACTCTCCAGGTTTACAGGTATACAGAGTGCACTTCATCAACCGATCGATATCAGTAATGACTCGCCATCTGCAAGCGAGAGGATCTACTCCTAACGCGCCCGTGTTAACGGACTGCCATAACAGCAGTCTGTTTCTATTGCAGTAGCACTCTGCATCGAATTGGATTTTTGTCCTCGATCCTCGTCTCTATAAAAAATCTAATGTATCGCTAGACTACGTTGAACGGAGTAGAAAATCGATATGTACGATAAACGCTCTGCCCGATACAATGGCACAGTAAAATATAACGCATAAACCCCCTCTTGTTGTATCAAACGGAAACTAGCTTTTATTTTTTATTTTAGGTATCGATCACTCGCGGACATTCACATGATAGGCACGACTTATTTGCTTGCTCAGATAATAACCAAAGTATTAGTAAAAACCGAGCACATTTGCAGAAATTGCCAACAAAATTGTTGGTGAAGACATTTAATCTCTACTCGCATGATCGTCTTTAAATGATTCTTGCAAAAATATGGAATTGAACATTAATTGAACATGAATTGAACATAATGCAAGTAAATAAGAAAATAAAAAAAAAGAAGAATGAAATTCGTGTACGAATTAGTTTAACTTGTTTAAACTCTACAAAAAACAAAAACACACAGCAATTACCCAACAAGAATATTTTTTTTCTCGGTAATATAATTCTAATTCTAAAATATATTAAAAAAATGATATAATAAAACAAAACATTGATGCAGGATGAAAATGAAATACAGTAAAACCTGTGACTAGCGGCCACTAGAAAAATCAAAATTGTTGGCCGTTTTTCGAAGGTGGCCGCAAAAGACGGGATGGATATTACTTCCGCCAAATTCTAAGCAAATATTTTCACATGATAGTTATTATTTTTCTTTTAAAAATAAAATTCATTTGGACATTATTATAGATGATTTTATTTAAACTTAAAATAGAGAATACAAAGACACATATATGTACATACATACATATAAGTGTATGTACATACCTATACATTTGTTAATGTGTATACATTTTGTCATAAGATCTGATGTTATCCAAGCCTTTTTGTTATGTGCCCACTCTAAAGGTAATTTGTCGATATGATTTCCCTTAAAACATCGAGGATTTGTACTTTTTGCAATAACTACAGGATTTTCTTTGTCGCCTTCCATATTTACGCAGAATAACATAATTAACCGTTGTTTCGCTAATTTTTTGCCGTTGCATTTATCGTATTTTCATGCGAAAGTTTTATTTGGCATGGCGCGATAATACAGACCTGTTTCGTCAACATTAAATATATTCTTCGGGGAATAATACTTTAAAATTTATGGTAATTTGGATTTCCATGCCTCTACATGTTCCAAATTTACATCAGCGGACTCACCACAAATTGATTTAAAAGTGGTATTGTGCCTTCGACAGAAACATTCTAACCAACCATTTGACGCAGCACAATTCTCAATGTTTAAATTTCTTGCTGTCTCTAGCGCCTTTTGTTTAATCAATGATCCAGATATGGGAATGTTTTTATTTCTAGCCATGCAGAACCACTTATACAAAACTTGATCTACTGCTACGCCATCCGTTTTAGGGAATTTCCGTTTCTCAATTAATAGCTTCTTCATACATCCTTTTAATATTACTTTTGTTTTTTTACGATATCCGAATTTTTCGACTAACTTCCGCAAACGTAAATTATACTTGTCACTCTCCTCGATAATATCAATTTTGTGTTTCAGTGACGAACATTTTGTTTTTAGCGATATATTCAAACACTTCACGAACACAACGATAAACTTAAACTGATCGAATTAAGATGCGTTTTCGGAAACGGCTACAATCAGCTACTGCTGTAAAATAATTCTATCGTGTTTCATTATAACTAACAATAAACCCTTACAAATAAATTTTGTCACCTTCTTTAGGCTGAACAACAAATACGTGAGTTTTAAAATTTTCGATACGGACGACGGCCGTTATTGGGAGGTAAATTTTATTGCTTTTATGCCATAAAATATTGAGTTCGTCTGGCCGTGGCCGCTTTGTAAACGCGGCCGTTATTGCAAGGTTTGTATATATGGAAATACCCGTATTGTAGATTTTTGCAATGTTAAAGCTAGCCATTATCACAGGTGGCCGATATATACAGTTGTCCGTTAACACAGGTTTTACTGTAATACAAACGTACATATATTGTAGAAAAAAGAATCAGCAGCTCTCTCATTATTGGAACAACCTATTATGTTGACCTATATGCATAAAATTCCTTCAGAGTGTGTCCGAAGATGGGTGATATTGGCCCTTATGTACGATAGGCATTCCAGTATGAACAACGCGGACAGGGTTAAAATTTTTAATTTTATAAAAGATTCTCTGCACTCATCCTTGTACTGAAGACCGTCCACGATACGAATAGCCTTTCTTTGGAGAGCAAAAGACTCTTACGCTAGAGGCAGCGTTACTCCATGACAGCAAGGAGTAACTTATTAATGAGTGACACAGTGGTTAGTACGTCGAAACCAACGTATCCTTTGACACATTCATGCTTAAAACCCTCAATAAGTAAATATTACTATTTGGTTTATTAGCCAGCATGTCTACTTGGTTTTCCCATTTAAGTGTCGCGGATCTAACTACACTCCTAAGAATTTCACATATTCAATAACAAAGATTGGGTCTTGGCTGAATTCAGGCTTAGTTTATTAGCGCAAAGCCATTGTTTAGCAGCAGTTTGGGCAGCTTGATCAATACCCGTCGACGCATGTAGCCTGACTTATCAACGTAGTATCGTCCGCGTACAACATGGGCTTCGCACCCTCTACATTAAGAGAGAAGTCATTTACATATACTAAGAAGAGCAACGGTCCCAGTTTAGAGCCCTGCGGGATACCTTGGGTAATATGTTCCACCCCTGATAGCTTGTTGTTGCATAAAACTTGCTGGCTGCAACCATGTAAATATGACGTCAGCAGTCTAATAGTGTTTGAGTCAAAATTGTAACGACGCAGTTTAGAAATTAATAAATCATGCGGCACACAATCAAATGCCTTTGATAAATCATAAAAGGTACCCAGCAGATATTCCCCTCTCTCATAGCATTCCATGATCCTATCCACAAGATCAAAAATTGCCGTTTTGGTACTCATATTCTGCCTAAATCCGTATTGATGCTGCGAGAACACATTGTAGTTTTCGAAATAGATATATATTTGTACCTTCAGGATCTTTTCAAAAATTTTTGAACGATAGACAAAAGAGATATCAGTCTAAAATTCTAGAAGAAATCCTCCTGAACCTAAAAGTGTTTTAAAAGACTTGTATGTTTTTCCCTAGTCCTTGAACAGAATTGTTAGAGCTTGACAAAAAAATACATTAAAATAAGGAGCATTATTGTTATGATTATATATTTACATTTCAAAATATCTTAAATTGTCCACTATATTGTAAACATAATCCTATATATCACTGAATTTCTTTATCTGTAGATAATTTTGTTGATAGGCATCGCTAGATATTTATTTATAATTTGACACGAAATAAATGTCAATTTTATTCCACTGACGAAGTTGTTACGAAGACCAGATTATATATATTGTAAAGGTTTTGGAATAAATTTGATCTTTCTTCGAATTGCAGTATTATAATTGACCTAAAAAGTGGAAAAACTGTCTGGATAATAAGATTATTAAGTATACAAATAGTATACAAACTGGTCAAAAGCGGTCTCAATACAATACATAGAAAAAAAACAATAAAATTAAACACACAATAATTGCCAATCCTTCCAATACCCAACCGACTCGGTATCTGTCTTATAAAAAGTTTTGTCAAAATTACAAATGCTTCAAATTTAGTAGTAGTAAAAGCAAACAATTGTTTTAACATACAACCAAAGTACAGATTGAGACATCAGTTAGATTAATCTGGAATCTATCTTCCTATATTTAGACTCTTCGACTATCTACATATGAAAAAGCTTACCAGCAGATAACCTCAAAACGAGCTTAGGACTGCCTGAAAAACCTAAAACCTCTGGCAAAACACAACAAAGTTACTCTGGTGTGTGGCATAAAGGAATAGTAGGCAATGAAGTAGCAAACAACCTGACTCTCTATTCACTTCACCAGAAGCAGGTCTAGCAATAACTAAGACTGCAATACGTGGTGCAATAGATGAGTGGACTACGAAAGCACACCAGGTACACTAGAACAACGTCGCAGTTACACAGCAAACAGATGATGGGGCAGCCATCCCAGCAATTAGCAACGGATGTGCTGGCTCTTAACCGAGTACACCTTAGAACACTGACGAGTTTGCTAAGGAAATATTTGCATAGAATTGGAATCTTTAAAGACGAATTTATCTGCAGATTGTGGAATGAGGAGGAGTAAACAGACTACCACATTGTATTTGATGCGCTGCATTTATTCAACGGAGACTGTCATTTTTGGATCGAACTAACCAACTCATAGGTCCACCGGAAAGAGATTTACCATAAAGGATATTAAACCTAGTTAAGGGGACCAATCTGTTTATGTAAGGAAATTCACGGAATAATACAATAGGCTGCGGTATTACATAAGTGGATGATGCAAAAACCTAATCCGTACCCAGTGTCAAATTAAATCAAATCTGAAAAACTCATATGTTGTAAGAAAAATTTGTTGTTGGCATTTCTTCCGATTGTTTAAACAAAAAGAGGGCAGGGTTGCTTTCTGATTTTGTTTACATTAATAATTAACACGGCTTTGATCTATTCAAAATCATACATACAATTTGAAAGCATCAATTGATAATCTCATTTATATACAGGCTGATTCATTGTTGATCTTCACCATTGCGATCTCGCTTATAATTAAAGATAGACGGTAGGTTTAAATTTGGCAAAGTTGCTAATTTTTGTGGTTATTATGATCCCGAAAAGAAAGTAGACTTAGAACAAATGACGTTCGAGATTTTTCAAAAAAACTGAAAAATCAAATTTTTTTTGTTTTGCTTGTAGCACTTTTATTTGGTCTTGCAGAGAAAAGCTAAAGACACACTCTCAAAGCCACTTTTGTTCCTCTATCTAATGGTGTACTTAAAATTTTTATACGACGTTTCGTTTTCTTTGGATCATCATCAACTTTGTTTTTTCTAATGGGCGCCACATTGGATTTTGACACAACTAAAAAGATTCTTTTTTTCTGATTTCAACCATGTGTCATATGTTGAAAACAAAATTTGATATTGAGTGTTAATTGACAAAGAATCTAATTTGATATTAAATAGGGTATGTAGCTATGAAATTTGGAACTGCAAATCGCTTAAAATTGAGTACCTATCGCAAAAATGAAAATCGACGTTAAATAAGGTAGCCATGGAATTTTGAACTGAACTTGCATTAGCAACGGAAAAATGGCGTGAGAAGAGAGGCAACGAGAAACAAGATATGTTATGTATTTTTTAGTCATCGAACTAAAATACAACAGTAGCGAGTACAAATATTTGAAATTTTACCCTGATGTATTGTGAGCAAATATTCACCATAATAACAATAATTCATGCCTTCACATTCCCAGCAGTTTGTACTAATTACAGGGGCCATCTGCTGGCCATGAGTTATTATTATGCCTGGGGTTGTAGACCAACTTAAGATGTTGCCTTTCAGCATTTGCTTTGGAATCTGGGAAACTACAGAAAACGAAATTAAGAAAGAATATACCAGAGTTAGAACCCAGTACTAGCGGACTGGGAAGCGAGCACACTAGGCACCGCGCTACTAGCCGGTCAGTTAGTACATTTCGATTCATCTGACCAGATGATTTAATTCAAAAAATCTTCGTAGTTTTCTAATTTTCCCAGTAATCAATTACAATATTCCATTTGTCTTAAGTTATCACAAGGTAGTAAAATATGACTAACATGGACTTTGCACGGTTTCAGCTTATTTCGACGCAATTCTCCACGATCCATATTCGACTAAATTTCTGTCAAGATCTAGAAAAATGGTATGATAGGTTTGTAGTCGTTTAGGATACAATTATAAAAATACATAATATTATCTCGTTTCTCTTCGTTGGTGAACGCCATTTTTGAGTTACTAAGGCAACGGTAATTGACAGTTCGTAATTCCATGGCTATCTCATTTAACATCGATTTTCATTTACGCGATACTCAATTGTAAGTGATCGAAATTTCATAGCTACCTACCTTATTTAATCTCAAATCATATTCTTGGTCAATTAATACACTATATCAGAAAAAGAAAATCTTTCTAGCTGTGTCAAAATCCAATATGGCTCCCATAAGAAATAACAAAGTTGATGATGATCCAAAGAAAACAAAACGTTGTATAAAAATTTTAAATACACCATTAGATAGAGGAGCAAAAGTGCCCTCGAGAATGTGTCTTTAGTTTTCCTCTGCAAGATCTAATAAAAGTGCTGCAAGCAAAATAAGACAATGAGATTTTTCAGTTATTTTCAAATAACTCGAACGTCATTTGTTCTAAGTCTACTTTCTTTTCGGGATCATAATAACTACCAAATTTAGCAACTTTGCCAAATTTAAACCTACCGTCTATCTTCAAAAATAAGCGAGATCACAATGGTGAGGATCGAAAATGAATCAGCCTGTATATCTGCACTTGAATCACTCTGTGTGAAATGTAATTGTTTACCCAAATCATTTTTAAGCTTACTTTGTTTTTTTTTGCTGCTACATCTTCCGCTACGCATTTGCGGCAATGAATTATGCAAATCTGTCCCGCGAAATTTGATGACCAAAAACAATAAAAATATTATTCCTCTTATTACGTTCGTCTACGTAAGAAATATCCTTTCCTAAATTGCATTAACCGCAAATACAAATGTGTCAACATAAATTTCGTAGAGTGGAGTAAAACAGATCATATATTTACACATATATGTATAGACAGCAAATTATTGCCATAATATCACTGACCCCTAGATGTCATATTTGAATGTAATTATCTCTTGTTATCTCACAATGTTTTCATGCTTATATATTTTTGCACCAGAAGACTTTAACGTCAGTATTAGGTAAATAATTCAACGAGCAACTAGAGCCGCAAGAAAGAACAGGAGATGGAAATACTTACCAATATTTCGCCGAGCTACCGATGCTTTCAAGACGAAGAACCCTTCAAAGTATTCAAAGGACTGGAGAAAATGCCTACCGTTAACACATTGGACGACTTGATTCAGAAATTAAGGGAGGTGTTTCAAAGTGATAATGTCAACATTGAATATGTTCGTGCGTTAATGTCTTCTTACAAATCAAAACCATCCGAATGGAGGAAATACGCCAAATTCGACAGATACAGGTAATTTTCTCTTACACTACGCTTCATTTTATTGCTCTTATTGCTTTAGTTATATTATCCCAGTTTTCCGTTTTGACTTTTTTTTTGCTAATGCTGTTATTTAATATCAACAAGTTAGGTGTAACTAACTTTTGTAGGATGAAATATCTACAAATGCCATCAGTTAGGTGTTTTTAGTTGTTAATTAATTTGTTACCTCTTCGATGCATATTGTTCATGTAGTTAAATGGAAGTTTTTGAAGTTCAACTTTTAACTCCTTCATCTATTAAACCAATTTCTTCCTAATATGCAAGATTTTGCAATATGTTAAATTGTTTATTATAAAGAGAACCTTGCCAATAACCAACGAAAACACGCTATAATGCAGACATCCTTCGCCCTTCCTTCTGAGTGCTGGCGCTGTGATGATTTTTGTTGTAGAAAACCTTCACAAACGATAAAAATTCATGGTATTGTAAAAGTGATTATGATATCCACCACTATATTAATATGCCATTGTATCATCACATTCAAGAACAATGAACATTATGTTAACAATTATCAATAATAAACTGTACATGAATGAATAAAACAAACCTTTGTGTTGATAAAATATATTTATATGTTACAGAAAACAATCCAATTAAATCATTTAAAAAATATTAAGACCACTGTAGAGACTTAAGACCACTTAAGACCGCTTGATTCAGAATCTCTGTATCTTTAAAAATTATAATAACTTATTGTTAGTAACACAACAACGTTTGCAAATCAACGCATATCAACGCACATTGTCAACCTACTTGCTTACTATAATTACTAACAATAAGTATTAATTATCAAATAAGGGATGTCTGTTGAAATTGTTGTAAACTTCTATGGTAATATCAAACGGGGAACACTTGAATTAATATAATTGATTTCAAATACGAATATGCAAGGTTATCATAAATTAAGGGATACATTATAACTTTTTAACAAATTAAGTTAATAATTAAAGAAAATCTAATTGCTTAAGAAATGGCATTGTGCTGTATCTATAGGATACGAAAAATGTATACGTATACGTGAATTGAAAATGCTGTTTGAATTAGAGGAGGCAGATTTGGCGATAAGGGACGATTTTTCTTTGCGAGTAATGGCCCAGATGGAAACTTTTACTCCGAATAATTGAGTCGATACTTAAAAATGTAGAATCTGGTCTGCAGAACGTCCACAAGGTGTCGTTCCAGGTGGTCTTCATGACAAGAAAGTCACCGTTTGGTGCGGTTTTACAGTTAATTTGGTCCACCATTTATCCATATTTCTAAGAGGAAATGTAAAATGGAGAAGCCGTATCTGTAACTGTAAACGGTGAAAGATACTTGCAGATGTTAAAAGATAATATTATACCACACCTGCAAAACAAGTACCTACCATAGAATTGGAAAGAATTTTCATCCTCGCACATTTTCCGACCAGTCAAAGAATTGTTAACGAAAGTTTCTTAAGATCGTTTGTTAAGCAGACATTTGGTAAATTCATGGCCACCCACACCACCTGATCTTACCTCGCTGGATTACTAGCTCTGTAGGTAGTTATTTGAAATTTTATTGTTTAGACGACGACCCAGAACGCTAAAAGATCATATTACGAGGAAAATTGGTCCAATTTAACCAGAAATGGTACGGAATGCTGTCTATAACTTGAACTAAATGTTGGTACTCTTACAACAAAGAAATGATGATCATATGGAGCAATTGCACTAACTGGTTTTGAGCATACCAGATCACAACATCGGTAAACGATCTTCCAGAGTTATGCCAACAAATAGAACGCTGTTACCAGATAATTTGAGAGAAAGCTCTTGTTTTTTGAAAGAGTGGGCGCTTCCTTTAAAGGAAGATGTATAGATCCTGTGTCGAAATGGAAGGACGTAATTTTGAACATCTTCTTTAGTTATAATCTGTTTTATCTTAAAATACAAATACTTCCATCTGAATAAAAACCGCTAAAGCAAATTTATTTTGCAATTGCGATTAAATCGCTGTTATCTAGTAAACTGTTAATTTGCGGACATACATATGTTTATTATGACTATTGATCTTATTTTTGATCGTACTGCATGCCCTTAAAATCTTTAAACAATGTTTCAGAACACGTTGTATATCTCATGCACTCTTTTAGATGTTACACACACCTTTCATTTTGCAACCATCTATGGGCAGTTTCTTCATGATCGTTTAAATCACCTTTGATAACAAACGCTAACGAAGCTCATTCGAGTTTGCAGATTGAAATTGGACTCGCTGTTACGGTTATTATAACAGCAGTATTATTTCTTATGTAGTTTCACTCAATTGAAATTATTAATAACTATATACAGGGTTTCCCACGGAACTGGCTAGTTAGAAGTTTTTGGACTTACAGAAACACTTCAGTTTTGAAAATTTTGGGTTCGCAATAGTTTGGTACTTACTTTTTTTCTAAAATATTTTCAAATTTCTTGCACTTCCGGTTAACCGGAAGTCGCTGCGAAGTTTGTTATTTTAAATGTCTGTCCGAAAACTTCTAATTAGCCAGTTTCATGGGAAACCCTGTATATTTCACAACGTGCGGGGATCATGGGATTATTAATTCTTCAACAATGAATACGACAACAGCAACACTTATATCTGATTTCTTGCTCTGCTTATATTGTTTATTGTTTTGCAGTTTTTGTGCTCAGTGAACCGGATGGTGCACAATTGTTAATGATATATGCAGTGGATTCCCTTGTTTCGTCACATCATCGTAAGTGTCTATACCACTGAATCTCCTAAATATCTTACCGAAAACCCACCATCAGAATGTCCACATGTCTTCTAGATTAGAAGACATCGTAACTAAATCAAAACGTTAAAAACCCTCCACCCCTCCACCACGTTAATGTTCCCTTGAAATCTCTAACAATTATTACATTTTATTTATCTCTTCTTAAATATTGCACACATATACAAAATCAAACTAGGTGGTACTATATCTGGAATCAAACTGCTACGGTATAGAGACTATCCGCCTGAAAACGACGTCCTCATTTATAAGGTATCCCATTGTAGTAGGTAGTAACTCATTGAAAATCCACTTGCCCAGATCACTCCAATTAACAATGCGGAAAGATTCTTCCCAAACTGTAAACAGAAGTTTTTAATAGAGAGAAGGAGACATAATTGCTGACGTTTGAATTCAAGATTCACAAGACGATTCTCGAGAAAATAATTTAATACCTATGTACACTCATGGAAAGTAAAGATTGGACACTTTCAATACGTTGTTATATGGAAACTGTCCAATCTTTAGTTTCCATGACTGTACATACATATATGATTGATGATCTATTTGCTAAGGAATGGTAACAAAGAATTATTTATCTTACAATTCATTAGAGAATGTTTAATAAACCATCAAAAACATTATTCTATCACATATTAGGCCTTATCGTATTCATTGCATTTTATACAAGTAATTTTTGAAGCATTCTCGTCTGGCATCTGAAATAATTAGAGGAAACCGCACATATCTACACTCAAAAGATAAATTGATAATGTGGTCGTTTGGCTGTGTCGCCATTATTACTACATAATTAAAATATAATAGTTTAAACTTTATGCTTTACACTTATCTGACTCAATAATTGTTGTTGTTTACCTATTGAGGCCGTACTTATGTAACTTATCTAATAATAATAATGGATTATCTTTACTATTTACAAAGTCGCTGGTAATCACTTATTATTTATCGTTTTCTATAGAAATTTTTCACAGTCAGCGTTTAAAAAAACGTAACATTTTTCTTATTTATATACTACAGGATATCAAATGAATAGTGTCGGAAACATAAACAGTATAAAACTAATATCACAAGAAAGGCAAATCCAAAAAAAATTACGATCATGTATTAAAATAATTTTTCATTTAATAATTACCAAATCTTGTTAAATAAATTTTGTTGAATCCGGGCCTGATACGTGTGTCAAAAAAAAAGGAACGCTGTAAAAATGTCTAGTAGACATAAACAAATATTTTTTATTGAGTTGATGAAGTACATGCGGCCCAAACAAATGATCGCCCAATATTCCGACAGGGTTAGGTTTTTATCGGCTCAGTGATAAATATTATGGTAATTCAGCACACCATTTTTTGTGGAGCAATATTCATCGGTAAACAGGATCACGGATTGATGATTTGGAAAACGAATTTCTGTTTGACGAAACCATTCCCAACAGGTAACCCGTTGAGGAAAATCATGGTCTAATAGACGTTGGATTTTCTGTACGTAATACGGGTGCAGTAAAAGATGTTATCCTGTTTCTCCGTAGATTAAAATTATGTCCATGTACTCAGTATTCGTATAACTTGCCATAATGTACACATAAGACAACGAATGTTTGTAAATCACTCAACGTTCTACCTGTGTTGCCCATCCATTTATGCATTGCGCTAGAACAACAGGGCCGGACTGAGATTCAAGAATATTATTTTCTCGTTACTGTGTGGACCTAAAGTATTCATTTTTTGGAATTTAGGTTTCCATGCCATTAGCTTTAACCTCTTTTATTTTCCTAGTGTATTCAGTAGACACCTGTATATGTATTTATGGAAATTTCTTCACAAAACTGCATGTAAATTATACGGACTTGTAGAAATTAATGTCAGATGATCTTTAATACATTAACCAATAAGTCATTAGTAGAATTTGCTGCGCTGGTCGATACATTAATATGAATGCTCATAACCTTATGTCTTCAATTCCAGATATACACGCAATTTAGTTGACTCCGGCAATGGGAAATATAACTTGATGATCCTATGTTGGGGTGAAGGCCATGGATCAGCAATTCACGATCATGCCAACAGCCATTGTTTCATGAAAATGTTGCAAGGTTCTCTCACAGAAGTATGTTTCGCATGGCCTCAAGCTGACAATGAAGAAATGAAGGAAATTGGCAGGAAAGAATTGTCACTCAATTCGGTTTGTTATATAAATGGTAATTATTGACAAAGACTACTAATTCAGTTCTTTAATATAATTTTATAACCATCTCCAGATTCTATAGGCCTGCACAGAGTAGAAAATCCCTCAAATGTAGAAGGTGCCGTCAGTTTACACTTATACTGTCCGCCTTATGATAAATGTACGGTTTTTAACCAAACAACCGGCCAAAAATCAAAAGCACACGTTACCTTCTGGTCTACTTATGGTGAAAGAAGAAATAGGGTAAGCTAATATTATCTAATTACACTTTCGTTTTGTATTATTATGTAAATCTGTTTGTAGGACATTCAAAATAGAAGAGAGCCGGAAGACAACTGAACTTACCTATTATGTTGACTTATAGTAATATATATATAAATAATTTATTATTTTCATATTTAATAAAGTGTTATCTTTTATACACAAATTGTTACTGCAATGTTATTATTGTATATTGAATTATATTATACAAAAACACTAAGTGATGTAGTGATTGAGAAACAGTAAATATTTCTAACAATAACAACAGCAGCTATAACCAAGAAGTTAGAAATTACAAAATTGATTTGTAATACCACATTAAATTTTCCGAGAAACTAGCCTATTTTACAATTACTGGCGCCCAACGTTTAGATGCTGTGTAAGTGCAAAAGTATACTTTCGCAAACACAAGTCAGTAATCTCACGTTGGTCTGTGAATGCATCAAAATAGCTGAATGGTACAGGCACAGATGTCTGGAAATAATGGCTATCCAGACTTGTGCTGCATCTGCATAAAAACAAAAGGGGAAGGTTGAAATTCTATCTGGCAGCCAAACTGTCGATACTGCAGCCGGCGAACTTGGGTTTTTAGCTGGTACTGGAGCATTACAGAAAACTCTGACTATAGCCAAACATGACGATTTTCCGTTGAGATGGACATCAAGCAAGGAGCAACAGAGATAGTAAAATAACTGGCATGCCAGCAAGAAATGTCAGTAAATAACCAGAGCGACTTAGAGGTGTAGAAACCACTCCTGGTCAGCTCCTTACTGATGGTTCAGTGACGAGCAGGAATAGATCTATCTAGTTTGAGGTCAGTCGATCAGATCACGCAAAATTAAATAAATTAATTTTATACAGGTACCTATCGCGAATATCTTTGTTTGCGTGCAACTGAGAAGATTAAAACGCCATGAGAAAAAGGTAGATCTTTTGGCCAAACTTTTCTTTGGGATGGTCCAGTCTACAAAAGTGGAAAAAAGTTATATTAGTCATATTTTGTTCATGTGATAATACATGAATTATCAAGAAGAAAAGTAGTGAAAAGTACATGTTACATATGTACGGTGCTTTCATTCAATACCAAACCCCACGTGACCTCTTTTAGACATGCAACATATATATATTTGACAATATACGGTAATATTTAAAAATAAAATTCCTGCAGAAATTTTTATTTACTTATTGACAATTAAAATTTTACAATTAAGTTTATATTGTAAATAATCACAATTAAGTAACGAAATTGAGAAAGATGAAAACAACGAGACAAGCAGAGACGTATAAAAACTGTCAAATATCGACTTTGGTCAGGGAAATTTATTGTTATACCAACATAGTTAGTCTCTGGATTACTTTTCTCTCTTTTCTGTGGATTAATTAGAAATATCTCATTAACAAGAATAATCGATATTTGCTTGATGATGACGACCTACACGTTGTTGAAACTCGTTAATTAGTTAAATGTTGTGGTGTTTGAAGTCACAGCAATTTACCTGTATTATACAAACCCACAGTCCTTGAAATCATAAGGAACATTTACTCGTAATTAGTAAGAACCAAGCTAAAATTATAGATTCAAACGTTTACTAAGGATGAAAGCTATTCCTAAAGAAGTACTCTCTTCTTGAAATGATACGGTTTAAGCTTATAATGACTATGAAACCGAATGTACGATACTGTACACTGGGCTGCCTACCAAATACTTCATGACTAAAATTTTAATACAATAAAAATGATTGAAAACGACTGCAGTTTCTTTGCTGTCATAACTCATTTATTCGAGATTTCCGAACTTTATTATAAAAGAAATAGTTATATAGCTAATAAATGTGGTGGAACAATAACAATATGATTTATAATGAACTATCTTAAACTCAATATTGACAGATTACTTATTCTAAACAATGTATTTAATATTCATATATCACAAAGATTCTTCAAGTTATCCCTCATTGTCAAGTATATTTAGCTGATGATGGTTCATATAACAGTGATTTACAATCACCAGATAGATAACTTGATGGTAGTTCCATATTTTGAAATTGACTTGTAACTGGAGGTCAGAATTTAAGGTCCTTAATTGCTTGAGGAAGATCAGGCAGCTTCATATCTTTTATCTGCTGAGGAATATTCATATTCTTTACAGCAGAGACAGCTCGAGCTGGAGCTGCGATAATACCAGCCTGCAATATTCAAATAAAATGTTAATTTCTACAGAACATAAATAGTACACATGGATACACTGCAACAACATAGTTGTTAAAATTAAAATGAACCAAACATCACTTATGATTGTTATTATTGTTGCATAAAGCATAATACTTAATTCGCTCTACACAAATAACCAGCACTTGTTACATTTATAATAGGAACTAACCTCTTGCTTCTCTAATTTATTTTGGTCTTCTATTCTTGTTAATATTTCTGTCATATTTGTCTCTAGTACCATACCACCCATAACTAATTCATTTAGTATATAGTGTACTTTATCTACATGAAAAATTAAATCCAATTCACAGACATTCTCAAAACATTTATCAAGAGTTTCAACAAACACTTGAATCAGATCCAATATTCCCAATTCACTTTCTGAAGAATCCACACAAAACACAAAGTATAGTGTTGCATAGTGTCTATATATTAATTTATAATCACTTCCTCCGATTAAGCTAAAACACAAAATCAATATAGGCCATAGCGTTAGACTATTAGAAGAAATACATACCTACCACCCTCAAGAAAATTGCATACATTATCGTCGCGTTTAGATACTAATTGAAAGGTTTCTTTAATTATCTGTTGCTGCATATCTTCACTCTAAAAGATAAAAAACATGAAATGTCACCTAGACTATAACCTTAAAAATTTACAAAATATTGGTAGAACTTCGATAAGCGTGGCTTTCCATGGTTGTTAAAAACTAAAATAGCCTTAATCATCTTAGTAAGTTATTTAGTTATTTGATATTAGTTTAATTTAAAACATCTCTTTATTTGTAAACAATTTTTACAATATGCAAACATGCAAACGTCAACTTGACAACAGCTGAGTTTGCAATGAAGTTAACAGCACAATACTGCCATAGCACAGTTATATTATTTCTGCTAATTCGAATTTGTGTCAATATAACTTTCTAATCAAAAATTGGGCTTTATATCTACACTATTAGACAGTAGCATTATAAAATCTACTTGACTTTCATATAACAACGATTTTGTAAAAATTCAGCTTGGTAACGTTTCCAGCATAGAAATGTTGTTATTGCTCTATTGGCGACAGTATTGAGCGCATTTCTCACTAACTCTCCCCACTAACTTTTTGAAGGAGATAAAAATCAAAAGCCATCCATTTCAAGATGGCGATAGAATAACACAAGTACGAGTGGTGTCGTGATTGTGTGATGAATTTTTACGTACTTTTATGAATGAAAATGTGTGTTATATAATATATGCGGTGTCTTTGTATGGCAGCGGTTTGTTAATTAAAAAATGACTCAAACGAATTTTGTGATTTCCTGTAAATACATATTTGTATTTTTATTTACTACAGCATCAGTGTTGACATGTATAGCAGGTAACATTATGTTTTTTTAAGTAGAAATATTAGCAGTTTCTTCTTGCGTATCTTTCATTTAACTTAGTTTGGTGGTTTTAGAGGAACTAAATTTTCTGTTTCTATAATTTGAAATATCAAAACAACGCATGATCTGTGAGTTGATATTTTTGAATTCCTAAAAGTTCACAAACTATCTCCAAAGTATAAACACAGATGCAAACGCATCCAGTGTTAAAATACAATTCTCAAAGTACAAGAAATAAATTAATTATTATTCACTGATCTAGTTGGTTTGACTTTTTACTGTTAAAAAAAAA
>ML216418.1:573-13900 GCA_004785975.1 Popillia japonica
TTAATGAGTCGCAGATTCGAAGTAGGAACGTAGTGGAACGGACATTTGGTGTATGGAAACGGCGATTTCCTATTTTGTCATTAGGAATGAGGGTGTCATTGGAAAGATCGCAAGGTATTATTGTAGCAACTGCTATCTTGCATAATTTAGCAATTAATGAAGGTGATGGTGAACCAGTAAACGATGTTCATGTTGAAATTCAGAATGTAGATAATGATGCAAATAATGAGCACGAAAATTTTCAAATAAATAATGCTACAAGGTTAGCCCTTATAAATAACCATTTTGCAAATTTGTTATAAAATGAAATTAGTTAAGTTATTTGTATTATAATAAACCAATCACAAAAGTATATAATGTTTCATTTACACACAAAAGTTTGTGCAAATATATGAAAAAAGAAAAAAAGTTTTTGATGAAAAAGTAATTTAATGATAAATTATTTATATTTGATCCATATATTGTTGTAATTGAGCATTCAATATTTTCATCTCCAGCTCATGCTTTTCTGCAGCACGCTTCTCTTTTTGAATGTGTTCCTCATTAATTAGTTTTAATTGTAGGTCAATTAATTCAATTTTCTTTTTTATTAATAGAGGATACGACTCCAAATTATTTGACCCTTGTTGTTTGCTTAATTTTCTCTTGGGGCGATATAATGATTTTTCTTTTTGTACTAAAGAAAGAAAAAATAAGATAACAGGTGGTAGCGAATATGATTTCAATGCATACATGTAGAGGATTTTTCAATATTTGAAGCTGTAGTACTGTCAGATATGGATATGCTTGGTACACCATTGACATTCGTGCTAACATTCGTAACTGATGCAATTTCTAAAAAAATAAACAATTCTCAAATATTTCCCTAAACTTACATAATAGATGTACCTTTCATTGTGATATCATCAGTGAGTTTTAGCCTACCATCTACAGGATTTTTTAAACTTGCAGGACTCCATTTTGACCAATGATTAGCCTGTAAAATATATGCATTATTACGTTCCTATTACTTAATGTGTTAGAAAAGGATAACTACTGTTCAATAAGTTCAGCAGTTTTTGAAGAGATGGCGCTCCAACATTTGTACATTTACAACATACCTAATTGAATGGCGGCAATTTTAAATTTTAATATAAAGTAGGAATGTAACACCCCGAATAACTTTGATCTCACTCGCACCTCACTGTGCTATACCAAGAGATAAGCCTATGCCTATGTCTTTACCTTTTAGGATCGTGTCCAAGATGCAAAAGCAAATATGTATTGTACATCTTTAGTTTCTGGACAATACAAATGACAAACAAGCGATTAGAAATATTTATATAGAGAAAACGAGGGCTGCAATAAAAGAAAGTTACAAGACGGCCACGCGTTATATATTTATTTATAAACAAAAGATTTATATATAAATGAATGCACATGTAAATAACATTTATAAAGAGATAATAATAATATGCAGCGTCTTCATTTGAAAAAAAAAATATTTGTTTCAGTGATGAATGTGCTTTTTATTTGCATGGATTTGTAAATAAACATTACTCAGAAATTGAAGTAACTCAAACCTTCATTTGCTTGTAGAAGGACATATTCAATACCCTGACAAATTTCATATATGGGCAGGCATCTTGGGGGACTAAGTAACTCGGCCATTGTTTTTAATGATAATCTAAATGGCGAAGTACCTGGATATGGTAGAAAATACTATTCATCCATTGATTACTGACTCTCTCGAAAATCAACTGGATAGATATGGCAATCTCTACTTGATGAGGATGAATTACATTTGCAACACGATGGAGCTTCTCCTCATTATGTTCTTCCAGTACGGCAGTGGTTAGGCAATGTATTCCTCAATATATTTTTGCTATGGGGTTACTTAAAGCCCATTGAATTTTCACCTCAACTTGAAAATTTAGAATAACTTCGTCAAAGGATTACTGCAACCTGTCGTGGAATTCAAAGAAAAGTTTTTGAAAACGTACGTCGCAGTTTCGAACGACGCCTATATCATTGTTTAACGAACAATGAACAACATTTCGAAAACTTATTACATTGATTTTTTCTTCAAAAAAGTATTAAAGAACATTTTAAATAACTAAAAATAAAAATAAAACATCTTAATCAGCCGAAGGGAATTTAAAATAAGGTTTGGTCGAATCAATCAATTTCAAAAACTAAACGCCACAATGTAGATTTTGAAGAAACGTGAAGTATACTTCCAGGGTGATCCAGGAGGTACGGTTTTCAAGTAGGTGAGCCAGGTTTTCCATCAAAAGTTGTCTTCCTCGACAATACTTCTTAAGTGTTTAAGGATTTTTTTTGTAATTTTCTAGATTTTCAAAGATTTGCTGTGAGAGATTTTCAAATGAACATTCGTATGTATCACGGACTTTAGTTATGTCCGCTCTCTAGCGGTACAGCCTGCGCTCCTGTCACTATTCCCTTTAAGATAAAACGGACATGGTGACAGGAGCGCAGTCTGTACCGCTAGATACCGGACATAACTAAAGTCCGTGGGTGTACATACATATGTTTACTCTACCAATATGCTGCTATAAAACGATTTCTCTGGACACGCTATATACATATATATCCAATATACCTACCATGTCATCGTCGTATGTGTTCTGATATTTTGATATAAATCTTTAGTTTTTTGTTCATAAATACATATATAATATATCGGCATATTGTAATTTTCACACATAAAAATACATACCGACGCCATAAACATAATCTTTTATAATAATGCCACTCTTCCACTATTTTCAAATATCGCGCCAAATTTAAATTAAAAAATAACTGTCTCATCCCTGCAATAGCTATACCACTTTTTCGTCGTTTACCCTTTTTCAATGGGAATATACGATCAAGGTTACGCTACATATTTTGCGGATATCTCTTTCTCATATGTTTCTCTTTGTTGCACCCGTTATAAAGTTGTAAAATTTCATCCACCAAATAATATTATGCTAATGCATAGAAAATAGTACAAGTGGCGCCGCGTTGTGACAATTTGTGGCGAATGCAACTAGATAGTTCCCCCTTAAGGTCGTTTCCGATGTACTACCGCTGGAACCGGACCAATTCTTGCGGTCTTTAGTTTTTATTTACCTATTCTGACCTGATCGTGAACACTTCATTCTGTTAGTCACATATAGTCCATTCAGTGTAAGTTCCGAAATTCACTAGATCAAGGGGATGCAGGAAGGCAACCTAACATAACTACATAGTATGAGAAGATCATTATTGAAAAACAACTAGATTTCACATATCACCCCCTCCAAATTACACATTTGCCAAATGATAATCAACATATTTTGACAGTTAACATATGAGTTAATTCAAGTCAATTGTTACCGCTTATTTCCATATTACTTCATATTTCTCCTTTATTTTATTTAAACTTCGTGTTTTTATATCAATCATTTATATTAGGATAGTAATCGGTGATCTTTCGCTTATCCCGTGAAAAGTGCAGGGTAACAGAATCTAACCTCGAAATGCCGAAAGATTTGAATTCTCAATTAAAGAAGCTTGTTGCTTCTTTGATTTCCTATTTTGAGAAAGAACGTGATAGTGGTGGTCCAAGGGATGTACTAAAGGTAAAATATAAGCGTTAGAACAAACATTTGTTTTGGAAATAAATATGTATATTCACAGCGAGTTGCTGATGCTTTGCAACTTCATCCTAGTACTGTGTCGGCTATATCGAAAAACATTAAGGAAGGTAGACCCTTGTGCCAGCAGCCGCAAGAAAACACGGCATCGTAAGAAACCAGTCACTGATATTGATGACTATTGATAAAATGGCTATTCGAAATGCAATGTATATGTATCGAGTAAGTTTCACTCTTTCTATCTTATATCATATATCTTTCAGAACAACATGTTATGCTTATAATCTTGCATAACATCCTGCAAGAGAGAGGCATATATAATGACGGTAGAACATCTTTATGAATTACTTTACGTAATATTGGCTTTCGTTGGAAAAAAGATGATCCTCGTAGAGCACTAATGGAACAGTCGCATATTACTCTTGCTCGGATAGATTTTCTGATAGGTTACGTCAAAAACAAAAATGAAAATCGTTTGTGGGAACCTGTTTTCCTTGATGAAACTTTGATTTTTGAAAATGGTACAATAGGTAGATCCAGGCAAGATTAGAATATTCAGTGTCAAACGGACTAAAGTTGGTGAATTATGGCAGAATACATTATTAATTTGGATACAAGTGATAGTGAATCGGGCAGTTTATTTGATTATTCCGATAAATTTTAACCGCAAGAATAACTTTTCAATCCGTTCTCTAATAATGTAGTGTGTAATTTGTACGTATCATTAAATCGTAAAGCAAGTGGTTTTCTTATGTTTACGTAATAGGTTTACATTATGAGTTTTGTATATTTGTCGTCATTCTATGAAGTATTCTTGTTGTAAATAAATAGTTCAATATAGAAATAAAAAGTTCCTTAATAACCTCTTTTTTTATGCCATTTATAACTTGTAATATCTCAGAAGTGAAATAAATTATCGTAGATTGGATTATCTTCACACAAATTGCAAGCTTATATCATACTCGTGCTTTCTTATTCAGTTCAATCATATGTAAGGGAACATTCAGGCCAAGTAATGCGATCTTTCTTTTATATTTATTTCCTGTAAGATTCATTGCATTTTGTTTTGTATGTATCCAGAATGCACGATATGTCAGAAGTAATATTAACTCTCTTCTACATATTTGTGTATTTATAGTTAAGAATCACTTTAATAACTTGCAAATTTCATACACCATACACAACAGTAATACTTAATTTTTACGTGGTTATGATGTACATCAATAAAAGTAAATACAAAACATAACCTTTTCTTATTCGCATGCGAAGCGGCAACAATGCGGAGGGGAACTGGCATTTAAAAAATCGGAACTTACACTGAATGGACTATACGTAATAAGTATTATACACAAAAATAAAGCCAGTATCTAGTTTTCTACACAAAATACGACCTAGTTTTGGTGAATAAAATTATAAGCACTAATGGTTCAATATAATACCTAATGATGATAATTCGACGAATATATTTATCACAAATGGCAGAAGAGAAATTAAAAAAAAGATTAATACATTCGCGTAAGCCCGCAATTTAATTCTTGTATAATTAGCGTGTTTTAATTTGTAACCGTCAACGAAACGACACTTCAACTCGTAAATATTTATTTAAAAAAAAAATTATTCCATTCATAATCTCATCGTTGAACTTTCCACTTACTGTGAGTTGTTTTTGATTAAATTCGGTAATTTAATTAGTTGACAGTTTTGATAGATTATTTTGTGCCGAAAGAATAATTAAAAAAAATTAAATTAATTAATTAAAATCGATTTTAGTGAATGAAAGTCTCTCGTTCAAAAAGTTCTTCGTGAATGGATTTCCAAACCGTATAGGCACAGATATCGCCTACGTAGTCAATTAAACCTACACAACCTTTCGCTCGCACATTCACATTTTGCCGACGTGCAACGTGGTGTTGGTTGAAGAAAATGGTCGCGATTCTGAGCGTGGGCAAACCAGATGATTGCTGTGAGATAATAGCGTGGGTGTGTGTACAGTTAACTGGATCGTCGCGGTCTCATATCTTGTCTCCTAGATTATACGCAGGAGACATAAAACTAATTTTAAGCCGCTGAGCAAGGATGTACTGTAATGTGATGCCAACATGAGGGAAACTGTGGAGAAGAAGAAGAAAGAGATAAAGTATAAAAAAATGTTTGCAAATATCTGCGTTCGTGTGGAAAATTCTGCTGGTGGAAGATCGATTTTGAATTCAATCATTGGGGTTAATGCTGCTTCTATCCCAAAAATCTAATTTAATCACTGAACCTGATTTGAAGGGGAAGGAGGAGCAGGAAGTGGTGGACGAGAAGATGCACAAGAAAAGGAGTAAGAAAATGAAGATGAGAACGGAAAGAAGGAGGAAAATAAGAAAAGCAAACTAAAAAGAGGAAGAGGTAAAGAAGAAGAAGACCGAGCATGACTAGGAAAGGCAGAAAGTCGAAAAGAAAAAGAAGAATAAGTAAACAAGGAGGAAGACAGGAAGGACGATCAGGCAAAGGAGAGAGAGGCAGTGGAGAAGAAGAAAAAAAGAGATAAAGTAGAAATAGAGACTGTAGTAGACGAAGAAGCAATAGAAGAAAATGAATGAAGAGTAAAAGAATAAGAAGAAAGCGTAGTCGGAGGAAGAAGAGAAGAAGCATGAGGAGGAAGAGTAAAATAATAAGAAGACGCAAAAGGAAGTGAACAGCAAGAAGGAGGTGGTGGAGAAAAGGAAGAAAAACGAAAACAACTAATAGAATAATGATTTCATCATTGGTGAAACTAGTCTTTTAAAGAGTGGGAAGATATACTAATTCCCTACCACTTAAGTAGTAACTCCAGAAGATCATCGACCTCGCAATAATTAGTTAAACGTGCGTAAAATTAATTTTAAGCTGCCGAGCAAGGATAGGAGTGACAGATCTTTGGACTCGCCTAAAAATTGAGGACATCACTAGATTTTAAAATAAATAATTCTGGTATTAACACAGAACTTTGCGGGGGTGTAGAGCTTTCACAGGATTGAAGTCTATGATGATGTTAAAAATCCTGATGCCCGATCGAAAGATGTCTCAAATTCGTTAGAAATGACTGGAGACTTAAAATTATTCCTTGAGGCATAACAGCTCCCACCCCAAAAAATTGGACAGGGAAGATGGGTCTTCCGACCACTCGTTCAAACGATCTTTTAATTGCCTTTACAATTCAATCTTGCTTCGATAGCTCTCCTGAAATTTTTGAAGTTATTGGTTGGCATTCTTCTATAATTCTTTGGTGTATTCAATGGTGTAGGTTCTTGACTTAAGATGCTTCAGGGAAACAATCGAATGGTGTAAGATGCCGTAGACTAGCACACTATTCTATTGGCTTCCATTGAACAATCCAATGATGGCGAAAGTATTCATCCAGAAATCTGAAATCAGAAACAAATCTGGAAGAAATTGGTACAAAAGCACTAGAGTAGAATTTAGATGTTCTCCTGATATGTTGCACTTTTTGTAGTGATCAGAGTAACTCCTATTTCGTTCAAAAAAATTGTTGAAGAAATGATGCAAAATCTTTCAGTTTTCTTTTTTCCTGGTTCTCGCTTCCGATGGATATCTGGTATTCGGTAGACGGCCAAAGTACTATTCGGTGCATCTCTAATTAAAAGTAGTTTTGAATTTTTGGGGTGGAAACTTTTGTGCCCAAAGTATACAGGGTTTTCAAACTTAAGTCGGCACTGTTGCTAATTTCGTTATTATTGGAGCTATAAAGTCGGTTAAATAGGCAAACTAATGTAGTTTTTCAAGCAAATTACAATGGCATTTAAAAAAAAAATTATTGACGTACTGGGTGACGTGATATTGTGAAAAACGTAATTTTTTTAAATGGGACACCCAGTATACAGTTCTCGCGGTTGACAGAAAATTTAATTCTGTACAAAAACTTTCCTATGAACTTTTATCCTAAAGTCAATAATAACAGAGTTATTGATGATTGTTCAAATTTGCGAAGGTGGCTGTTATTTCATAAACAAAATTCGATTGTTTTGCAAATGTCATCAACATTGAAATATTGCATTAAACCTCTGTCAGTAAGCAATTAACATTTTGTGTTTATTGATGAAAAAATGCCTTTCACGCATTTAGAAAAATGTGATATGATGGAATGTTACATCGTTTGTAATAAAAATTCCCTGCAAGCTCGTGAACGTTACGGTGTTCTATTTCCTACGAGCAACTTGCCAGATCGAAGGTACTTTTTACTTTTGTACCGTAAGTTTCAATCAAATGAAAATGTGTTCAAGAAAACTAGAACCAAAAAACAATTTATTATAAGTGAAGCAACTGAAATTAACGTCTTAGCTTTCTTTGAAGCTAATCCTAATAATGCAATTAATGATTTAAAGGAAGAAAGTGGACTATCTTTGGGAACTATTCACAATATTCTAAAAAAACATAAGTTTGTGCCGTTCAGATACAGACCTATTCAGACGCTGGTACCGGGAGATCAAGAAAGACGGACTCAGTTTTGTCAGTGGTACATTAATCAAGTTAGACTTAACCATAATTTTTGCCGTTTGATTCTTTGGAGTGACGAATCAAATTTCTCCAATAGGGGTATGTATAACAGGAAGAACAGCCACTATTGGAGTTGAATTTAGATGTTCTCCTGATATGTTCCAATTTTTGTAGTGATCAGAGTAACTCCTATTTCGTTCAAAAAAATTGTTGAAGAAATGATGCAAAATCTTTCAGTTTTCTTTTTTCCTGGTTCTCGCTTCCGATGGATATCTGGTATTCGGTAGACGGCCAAAGTACTATTCGGTGCATCTCTAATTAAAAGTAGTTTTGAATTTTTGGGGTGGAAACTTTTGTGCCCCAAAGTATATACCTACAGCGTTAGTAAAAAGTCCCGGAACGGTCGAATAACTTTGTTATTTGAAAATTATGATTTCTGAAATTTGGTATGGGGGTATAGTTAATATAAATGCATTTTATGCAATACAGTTTATATTTTTTTCACTTCCGGTTTAATCGGCAATACGTCCAACTTTTTTTTTAAACAGAGCGCCCAAATTTTTTTAACACTTTTGAATGCAAAATAAAAAACTACGTTCAGGAAGTATTAAGATGTTTATTTTTATTCACAAGAAAACAGTTAAAAAATTAAAAAAGTCTCCCAATACAGAAAAAACAAGGTACCTTTGGAAAAAGTTGTTGTTTAGTGTTTGCATTCTTTTTGCCGTCACATTTGACAATTTTAAAAGCGTTTTAACTTTTGCATCGCTATAAATTTACTTATTTTAGACATTGACACATTTGAAAATGGCTCAGTTTTCTTTTTTCCTTTCTCTCGCTTCCGATGGATATCTGGTATTCGATAGACGGCCAAAGTACTATTCGGTGCATCTCTAATTGAAAATAGTTTTGAATTTTTGGGGTGGACACTATTGTGCCCCAAAGAATATATAATCCTCTCCAATAAGGTGATAAGAATTGTTTTCTTCCAATTGGACTATTGCCAGAGTGGCTAACTAACTTCACTCCTAATCTTCAATTCTTCCTTCATTTCCTTGTCATTATTTTTTAATCAACCATCAATCTTTGCCTACTTCATGCTTCCATCGAGCTTTATGAATGTTGTAACCAATTTTGATTAGCTAAATCTGTTATCAATTGGGTCTTCTCCTCATTATTTCCAATATTCCTGTTTTAATATATCTTCCTGTCAAAATTTTACAAACGGTGTTCAATGTTCGGATTTGTTAACTTGCTAACTCACTGATCCATAGAATAGCCTTCACTGATCTGGTCAGAGTTGTTTTCGTAAATATATTTTGCTCCAGGTGATGCTAAAATTTTGTTGCTCTTAGGAGAGAATATACAGCAAGTTTTATCTTGGGAGGATACCAAAGTACCAGTGACGTCATAAATTGGAAGGCCCAAACTAAGTATTCCGCATCTTTGGTTTGGAGTTTAAAGTTTTTAGGAGATGCTAAATCTGCTATTGATGAAGGCAATACCTTGAAAATATTAACCTAATTAAAAACTCATTTATAGAAGAAGGGAGGTAAGACGCATGACCTTGTACATCGTAGGTACGTGGAAATAAAGATTTTTATACAAATTTTATTTAATTTATTTATATTGCAACTTCCTGCGTCTTATCTGATAGGTGTCCATATTTACGAATGTGGAAATAAAATGTTACACACAAGTATTTATATAAATGCACTGAGTCAATGAAACATCAAGCATAAGCATGTAATTTGTTATTCATCTAAGATACACACCTCCTCCAGCCAATCTAATCCTTAATTTTACATTTAAATAGTCCCTATATTACTTTCTATAAAAGAATGGAGCTCCATCTAGTTGAAAACATAACTGCTTTGGGATTTCGTGGTTAAGCATCAAAATAAGTTATTTTGAAGGAGATCTAAAGTAATTTTGGTTGTTTAGATGCTTCTTCCTGGGGTTGGGGGTTGGCTTTATGGAGATATATTTGGAGGATTCCGTGATCCACACCTCTGCAGAATTAATAAGTCTTCTCTACATATCGTGGTCCAGAATTCGTTTGTGTATTAAAACTTTATGCCAAGAGATGCTAGAAGATTAGCCATTACGAAGCCAGAAAAGACAAGGTTGTCATTAGAACATTAGAATTGTTTAAAGCATCGCAAAAATGTTGAAAATGATCTCGTTGGTATTGAAGAAAGACTGGGCTAAATTTTGCTGCTCAGGCACATCCCACTCCTTGATTGCTAGTCTTTTAAGATACATATTTATATCGAGCATTAGCGCAAGCTAACCGTTATGAGTCTAATAATTTGGCCAGCGACTGTATGTATGTTTACTAGTGCGCCTCCTGGAACCATCCTAATCGCTGGGCTAGTTTAAAATGTAAATTTTTTCGATGACTTATCTACGCTGTTTAAACTTCTAAATAAACTTTGCTTTTGTTTTTGAATGTTTACATGTTTTTGCGGTCAAAAAATACACCTGTCCATGACGTATCCCCATATGTTTGTATAAACGTAAACAGAATATGTCCTCTTACAATTATTAGTAGGCCATGACGTCAAATTCAATATCATGCATTTACACGGGATATCCGAAGGTGTTCGAGCGCGTTAAAGTCTTCGATGACCATAAAAGGCGACATCTACTGTTCAAGGCGCAACGCCGCCGATCCGTTCCGATTATCTTGGAAGGCAAATCGTTACGTATACTTGGCGTTTAATAACAGAACAACAACCTCCGTTGATTCCATTCCGTTTCATTTCATTTATTTACCTAATAGATAGCGACTTGATGGATATTACCCGATACGGTGTATAATTCTGGAATTTTTACCGGTTGGCAGGAGTGAAAGTTTACTCGGTTCGGATGGTTACTGTGTATCGCGAATAAAAGGGGTTTTATGCATGATTGGCCTTCGTTTATTTACGTAGCGATTAATTGGCGTGCGATATTCGAGTCGTTACGTTAGCTTTTTTTTGTGGTTTAATTATGGAAGGTGAACAGTTGCTTCTTGTTGGGAGTTTATTCCGCACATGGCGAACATATGCTACCGATATTTATTATAAGCGATTAAATGTTTGTAAATATCTGCGTTGGTCTAGAAAATTCTGTTAGTGGAAGATCGATTTTGAATTCAATCATTGGGGTTAATGCTGCTTTTATCCCAAAAATCTAATTTAATCACTGAATCTGATTTGAAGGAGAAGGAGGAACAGGAAGTGGTGGACGAGAAGATGCACAAGAAAAGGAATAAGAAAATGAAGATGAGAACGGAAAGAAGGAGGAGAATAAGAAAAGCAAACTAAAAAGAGGAAGAGGCCAAGAAGAAGAAGGCCGAGCATGACTAGGAAAGGCCGAAAGTCGAAAAGAAAAAGAAGAATAAGTAAACAAGGAGGAAGACAGGAAGGACGATCAGGCAAAGGAGAGAGAGGCAGTGGAGAAAAAGAAAAAAAAGAGATAAAGTAGAAAAAGAGACTGTAGTAGAAGAAGAAGCAATAGAAGAAAATGAATGAAGAGTAAAAGAATAAAAAGAAAGCGTAGTCGGAGGAAGAAGAGAAGAAGCATGAGGAGGAAGAGTAAAATAATAAGAAGACGCAAAAGGAAGTGAACAGCAAGAAGGAGGTGGTGGAGAAAAGGAAGAAAAACGAAAACAACTAATAGAATAAAGATTTCATCATTGGCGAAACTAGTCTTTTAAAGAGTGGGAAGATATACTAATTCCCTACCACTTAAGTAGTAACTCCAGAAGATCATCGACCTCGCAATAATTAGTTTAACGTACGTAAAATTAATTTTAAGCCGCCGAGCAAGGATAGGAGTGACAGATCTTTGGACTCGCCTAAAAATTGAGGACATCACTAGACTTTAAAATAAATGATTCTGGTATTAACAGAGAACTTCGGGAGTAGAGCTTTCACAGGATTGAAGTCTATGATGATGTTAAAAATCCTGATCCCCGATCGAAAGATGCCCCAAATTCGTTAGTGATAACTGGAGACTTAAAATTATTCCTTGGGGCATAACAGCTCCCACCCCAAAAAATTGGACAGGGAAGTTGGGTCTTCCGACCACTCGTTCAAACGATCTTTTAATTGCCTTTACAATTCAATCTTGCTTCGAAAGCTCTCCTGAAATTTTTGAAGTTATTGGTTGGCATTCTTCAATAATTCTTTGGTGTATTCAATGGTGTAGGTCTTCGACTTAAGATGCTTCAGGGAAACAATCGAATGGTGTAAGATGCCGTAGACTAGCACACTATTCTATTGGCTTCCTTTGAACAATCCAATGATGGCGAAAGTATTCATCCAGAAATCTGAAATCAGAAACAAATCTGGAAGAAATTGGTACAAAAGCACTAGAGTTGAATTTAGATGTTCTCCTGATATGTTGCAATTTTTGTAGTGACCAGAGTAACTCCTATTTCGTTCAAAAAAAATTGTTGAAGAAATGATGCAAAATCTTTCAGTTTTCTTTTTTCCTTTCTCTAGCTTCCGATGGATATCTGGTATTCGGTAGACGGCCAAAGTACTATTCGGTGCATCTCTAATTAAAAGTAGTTTTGAATTTTTGGGGTGGAAACTTTTGTGCCCAAAGTATACAGGGTTTTCAAACTTAAGTCGGCACTGTTGCTAACTTCGTTATTATTGGAGCTATAAAGTTGGTTAAATAGGCAAACTAATGTAGTTTTTCAAGCAAATTACAATGGCATTAAAAAAAAATTATTGACGTACTGGGTGACGTGATATTGTGAAAAACGTAATTTTTTTAAATGGGACACCCAGTATACAGTTCTCGCGGTTGACAGAAAATTTAATGCTGTACAAAAACTTTCCTATGAACTTTTATCCTAAAGTCAATAATAACAGAGTTATTGATGATTTTTCAAAATTGCCAAGGTGGCTGTTATTTCATAAACAAAATTCGATTGTTTTGCAAATGTCATCAACATTGAAATATTGCATTAAACCTCTGTCAGTAAGCAATTAACATTTTGTGTTTATTGATGAAAAAATGCCTTTCACGCATTTAGAAAAATGTGATATGATGGAATGTTACATCGTTTGTAATAAAAATTCCCTGCAAGCTCGTGAACGTTACGGTGGTTTCTTTCCTACGCGCAACTTGCCAGATCGAAGGTACTTTTTACTTTTGTACCGTAAGTTTCGATCAAATGACAATGTGTTCAAGAAAACTAGAACCAAAAAACAATTTATAATAAGTGA
>ML216419.1:1774-15602 GCA_004785975.1 Popillia japonica
CTTCATGCATCGCCTGCAACCACTGGTCGCTTGCATTTGATCCCAGTGCCTCCGAGAATGAGTTGGGGTCTCTCTGTTCTTTTTCTACAGCTCCTGCCATCATCAAAAATTCATCGTTTTCGATCCAGACTGGTTTTCTTCGTTGCCGTTTACTTTTTCTATTTTCTTTAAGGTACCCGCTAGTTTGCTGTGTCGACAATTTTGTTTCATCTTCTTCGTCGCTATCATCACAATCTCGACTTCCTCCGGAAACGGACGCTGTAATAAACTCTTCAGTTTTATTCTTACTTGGATTTCCTTCGTCATGGTATTCGGCTTCTTGTATGTTTACTTCTTTTGCCTCATGCAACACGCTGGGTTGGTTCTGGCTTAAAATTATCTCCGTGGGAAACTCAATATCTACACTGTCATTGCGGAAATTGGAAACTGTTTCTGGTTTGAATCTTACGTCATGACTCATAATAAGTTTTCTCTGGGCAGGAACCCAGACTCGAAATCCATCTTTGTCGTTAATATATCCAACAAGATGTCCAAAGATAGCCTTGTCATCAAATTTTGATCGGAAACTCTTGTTTATATGGACATAGCATCCAGTGCCAAAAATTCTTAAATGGTCAAGTCTCCCTACTGATCGACCATACCATAATTCGAAGGGAGCTTTGTTCTGGTCTGGCGACTTTCCTGTGCGATTTAACAAGTATACTGCAGTATTACATGCTTCTGCCCATAATCTTTTAGATAATTTGCTTGAATTCAGCATAGAGCGCGCTGCCTCTACAATGGTACGATTTTCGCGTTCTGCGACACCATTTAACTCAGGTGTATACGGTGGAGAAATACACTGCTCGATTCCTCTGCTCGCCAACAATTTATGAACTACCTCGTTATCAAATTCTTTCCCTCCATCGCATCTAAATCTTTTAACAACGTGTCCATTTGTCTGCGCTTCGTTCAGAAATTGTGCAAGTACGTTACACACTTCACTTTTTCGTTTCAGAAAGAAAATTCGGCGAAACTTACTGAAGTCATCCTTGAAACATACGTAGTAACGTGCTCCTCCAAAAGATTCCGTGGTCATCGGTCCATTCACGTCTGCATGGATTAATTCTCCAGTAACAGTTGGACGATTCGTTCGTTGCTTAAACGGCAATTTGTGCATTTTGCCTAGCGCACATCCGTCACAGAATTCCTCTTTGGCATTTTCTATGTTAATGCCCATTCGCTTTAAGACATTTTTCACGTGCTGTTTGTTTTGATGACCAAACCTCTCGTGAAATACTTGCAACGTATCAGATGATGTAACTACATTTACTTGAGTGGTCATTTCTGGTTTTACGGCACGCATATTTAGTACATACAGACCATTTCTCACATAGCCAGTCATGACACTGTTCTTACTGATTTTCTCTCGAATAACGACACTTTCATTGTCTAAAGTTGTGCTGTAGCCATTCAGTGCCGCTGCTTTAACAGAGAATAGATTAGCACTTGCATCTGGAACATATAGTACATTCCTCATTTCAGCACTATCCCAAGTATTGTCTCTTCGAATTTGGATTTTTATCATCCCTTGACCATACGCATGCATAATAACTTCTTGCTTCCCGAGCGAAATTACTTCCGGTACGGAAAATTCACTATATGATATAAAATTCTGCTTGTTGGGGGTAATGTGCTTCGTAGCGCCGCTGTCGCAATACCACATATTTGCATCAATATAGTTCCCAGTCGATGCGCCCATAACACACGAGATGAATGCTGCACCTTCACCACGTTTATTTGCTTGGTAATTGCTACCACCAATCTTCTTCTGTGGACATTCTGCTGCCCAGTGACCTACTTGTTTGCATTTATTGCACGGAAATTTTTGCTTTGCTCTTTCCATTGACAGTTTCGGTTTTCCAAGTTTGTCCTTCTTAAACTGCTTTCTTTTACCAGAAGCGACAAATGCGGATGCTTCTGTTGAACTTTGGTCACGCAGTTCAATAGTGCACAACTTTTCTATGAGTAAATTTAATTTTTGATTTTCTGAGGGGATCGTGTCCCAAATATCTTTAAAATTGTCAAATTCCTTTCCTAGAGTTGACAAAATTCGGCCATTTAAAATCCTCTCTGACAGAGTATTTTCTTTATGTTTTGTTAGTTCTTCATTTAAATCCACGAACAACTTTTGTAATTTGGCTACATGTGAACTAATGTCTTCCTTCTCATCCCGTTTAACACAAAAGAAGGATTCAATCAACATATTAAGACGTTGTGTACTGCTACGTTCAAATCGCGCGTGTAATTTATCCCAAATTTCTTTTGCGTTATTGCACGTCAACACGAGCTCGGCAACCGATCTGCTTACTGCGCTAGCTAGTAAACTTGCTGCTTTCGCATCATCTTTCTGCCATACCGCATACAATGTCTTTTCTTCTTCTTTCGGTTCAACCGGTAATACAACACATTTACGCACACCGCTGACAATGTCTTCCAGTCCGTATGAACGCAATACCATTGACATATGCCATTTCCACTTTGCCCAATCATTAGACCCTTCAAGTTTATCAACACTTACTTTGCATTCACTACTGGCCGCCATTAATGTCAGATAAAGTTATATTGACGTACTGAATACAGGTATAATCTTCTTACAAGTAGTACAAGGTACACATCAACAACACAATTTCTTGTTTCTTGCTTTTACGTGTCCTGGGCCCATAACCTGATGTAATTTGATGTAATTTCTATGTATAACTTTATTGAACACAAATAAACTGCAGTGCATAAACGTCACTTGACTTATTAAAAATTACAACTGACATTCTATTGATTCCTATACTCTAGCGTTGCTGTGAGACACATAATTGTTTTTCTTTTTATCACAACAAGCTCTTTTTTTATGTCGTTTATAACTTGTATATCTCGGAAGTGAAATAAATTATCGTAGATTGGATTATCTTCACACAATATTGCAAGCTTATATCATACTCGTGCTTTCTTATTCAGTTCAATCATGTGTAGGGAAACATTCAGGCCAAGTAATGAGATCATTCTTTTATATTTATTTTCTGTAAGATTCATTGCAGTTTGTTTTGTATGTATCCAGAATGCACGATATGTCCGAAGTAATATTAACTCTCTTCTACATATTTGTGTATATATAGTTAAGAATCACTTTAATAACTTGCAAATTTCATACACAACAGTAATACTTAATTTTTACGTGATTATGATGTACATCAATAAAAGTCAATACAAAACATAACCTTTTCTTATTCGCATGCGAAGCGGCAACAATGCGGGGGGGAAGTGGCATTTAAAAAATCGGAACTTACACTGAATGGAGTATATGTATACAGCCACAACAAAATACACGACATTAACAATTTTTAGTTAGAAAATCCAACATACTTACATATACATATGTGTACATACAACAATTAACATGACGTACGTATGTGCTCGTACTATCAGTGGTTGTGTCATCCGCATACATGACTATAAGGTTATGAATTACATCCGGTAAGCCATTAATATATATGAGAAATAGCAGAGGCCCAATAATGGATCCTTGAGGCACTCCATACAAGGTTTTCTTCCAAGAAGATTTTATAAGTGAACCCGAAACGCCATTTGCCATTACACACTGTTTTCTATTACACAAGTATGATCTTATACAGTCATGATATTCGACTTAGAAGAAAATGGCGATTTTTGATTTTTTTGACATAACTTCTGAATGGTTTGAAATTTAGAATTTTTTAAAACAGATTCTAGATTAGCGGATAAAACTGCAAAACATTGCCTATTTAAACAAATCTTTATCTTCAATAATAAGAAAGATGCCCATGCAATCCCGTCCGATTTGGGACAACCTGTATAATACAGTTCGTATTTACAGATATTTAAAATGTACCTAATCATAAAAGTTTACTGCTGAAGGTGTGAAGACGAAAATATTTATCTTCAATATCAAAATATAGAAATGATCAACGCCCAATCTATCATTTAGATGAAACATGGCCGAATTTATAATAATATTTTGGAAGAAATTGAAACTCCAGTTGAAATTTTTTTGTATCTTTTTACTTTCAAGTTTACATTTATAAAGTATTACAATAAACTACCAAATGATTGGAAAAATATGAATCGTTCGCGCTTTGTAAATAAAATTAAGAACTTCTTGCGGGAGAACGTGTTCTACGACCTCAGGGAATTTGTAGACTATAAATTTTAAATTTTAATTTTAATACGTATTTTCTGTATGTATGTATGTAGAATGACGTGTGTACACAGTTGTAAGCTGTCTGACATAAATAAATATCTATCTATCTATCTATCTACTGAGCAATTAATTGAAAAAATTGGTTTTTGAAACCAATCTTTATTCAACTCAAAAAGGTGGACTTTTTATCCCCACAACATTTGACGAAATGATGTCTATTCTAGGAATAAACATAGTGATGGGCCTCACTAAGAAACCAAGTTACAAGGATTATTGGTCTTCTAGACCTGAGATGCGAGATTCATTTATATCATCTGCAATGGGCAGAGATCGCTTTGCTTGGCTATTGGGCCATTTACACATCAATGATAGCTCGATGAAACCAAAGAAAGGTGAACCCGGTTTTGACAAGTTTTATAAAATTCGGTCACTACTTGACACACTAAGTGAAACATTTTTATCAAGCTATAAACCTGGCGAAAATCAAAGCATTGATGAATCAATGTTAAAATTCAAAGGGAGAATTAGCTTTCTCCAATATATGCCCCCTAAAACCCATCAAAGAGAGGGTACAAAATTTGGGCAAGGGCTGATGGATCTGGATTTATTTCACAGTTTCAAATCTATACGGGTAAAGTCGAGGGTGTTGAGCGTGGTTTGGGACCAAGAGTCGTAAAAGATCTAACACAAGTGTTAGTTGGTAAAAACCATAGAATCTATTTTGATAATTTTTTTTTAGCAGTATTGAACTGCTTGATGACTTGCTAGAACTAAAAATATATGGTTGTCGAACTAGTAGAAAAGGACGCAAAGAGGAGCCAAAAGATCTTATTCAGGATAAGGATATGAAAAGGGGAAATTGCGATTGGCGCACAAGCACTAGTGGCTTATTGTACATAAAATGGATTGATAATAAACCTGTCCGATTTGTAATTAATTTTCATACTCCTGACGACTTACAGACTGTGTCTCGAAAACAAAAAGATGGAACATCTCAAAACATTTCCTGTTTGCAACTAGTCAAGGATTATAATTCTCATATGGGCTATGTTGACAAAAATGTGGTGGCATAGACTCTTTTGGCATTTTGTTGATCTGACTGTTGTAAATGTTTTTATCATTCGTGCATATTTAAATTCATAATTAAGCAAGCGATTCTAACACAGTAGGAGTACATCTAAATCAAATTAACACCAACGTATATAATGGGAGACAATTCGAGAAGATATCGAGTGGAAATAACCTGTTCGCTTTACTCATTTATAAGTATTTGCCAGGAGGTATTATTCAAACACGCAAGGTAGGAATTTCCTTCTTATATCAATCAACACCATATGTACATGCTTCGCTCCACATAGAACAAAATTCTGTTAAAAAAACATTTTGAGAGAGCATAACTTCCATCCTTTAGATTTAATATAAACTAAAACCGCTGTAGATACTAAGTGGTCGTAAAAGAGATTAAGTATTAGGGAATGATTATTTGGGTAAGATCTCCTGAACCAACTCACCTCGAACAAACATTTTAGAAAATTTTATCTTTAAACAGCTGATGTCTCGCCAACAACTGAAATGACGATTTCATCTTTGTTGGTCACCTCTTCTTCAACCTGCTTTCGCCTGAGGGGATTCCAAACAAAGCTGCAATCATTTTTTCAACACACCAATGAAAAATTTGAGGTTCCAAACCAAAATCCCGAAGCCGTCAGGATTATTGGTTGTAGTTTTTTAAAGAAGAAAATACATTTGGACCTATTCTGGTCTTCATATTAGTGAGATTACGTTCTTGGTCTGTTTCTTTTTTGTTCAGTCCAGTTTCAGATTTTTCAGTGTGTGTACCAGTGATAGGGGACAAAATCTGTTCCAATTTCGCAGGTGACTGCTTGTTTAAACATGTATGTTTTGTGTTTGAAATTTGTTCAAGGTCTAGCAGCATCGTTCAAGATCATACAATACTATCTGCCAATTCTTAATTAATACAATCGTATAATAGGGTAGAATTCGAGAATTTCACAATCAGCATCAATCTATACTATACTTTGGTCCTCATAGAACAAAGTTATGTTAAAAAACATTTTGAGAAAGCATAACTTCCATCCATATCATGTAATACATACAATTTATTGAATTAAGCCCTTCAAAAGCAAGATTTTGGAAATGGGATAAATTCCTCTAATTGGGGTTTAGAATTCGAGAAATTGCATTCATTTCAGCAACAAGCCTGGAGAATAAACATCTGGGGAGGCATAATTGGAGACCGCATCGTAGGACCTCCCATTTCTTTGATGGACGTCTCAATTGGGATATTTTTTTTAAGACTTTTAGGCAAGGATCTTGATAATCTTCTCTTAGGGTTACTAAGAAGATTGTGGTTCCAATTTGACGGAATGGGTGCTCATTTTGGGATCGGACTCCAACATATATTGAATGAAAAGTTTCCAAGCCCTTGGATTGGATGACGCAAGAAGGATCTGCTTGGTAGCCTGCAAGATCAGCAGATCTGACTAAATTTGGTAATTTCCCATGGAAGTGTATATATGTATGTAGTGGGCCCCAACATGAACCCTACTAAGACTACCTTAAAAGCAGTTATGTACAAGAAAATGGAGATCTAGTTTAAGATCCATAAGAATTGATGGGCAAGGGCAAGACAGATTGGACGAATGAGGTATGTAGATTATCTAGGCCTTATCCTGGGTAATAAGCTTTCGTGGAACAAATAACTCACAAGGCAAAAAAAGTTTCTAATGGTTTGTGGAAACTTAGCAGGAAATAATTGGGGATGTCACCCAAAAATGCTTCTCTGGATGTATGCAGCAATACTCAGAGTGTGTGGGGGGGGAATGGGTTGGAGCAAAAGAAAGAATCTGGCTATTTAGAGAGATAATCTCTCTAAATTATGTGTATGCATAATTGGGGCAATGAGGACCTACACCACAGCAGCTAAACCTTAATCCTCTCCACATTTTAATGGGGAGCACAGCCTCCTGAAGGTGGCAGCAAAATAATAAATAGTTGAATGAGTAGAAAAAGAAATAAAAATGCTTACCTTGATGTTTATTTAAATATTTGTTAACGTCTTCCATAGCTTGTATCACTAACGCCATTGTAATAAAACTGCAACATAAAGAGAACAAATTAACCTCACAAAATCGGTTTAAAAATTTTTGAATTAAAAAATAAAAAAACTCACTTTTAAATTAACTAAAAAATAAATATTTCACTAAAATCCTACACAAAAAAAGAACTTAAATATTGTACCACGAAACTTGAGGAATTCTTATTAGCTAGTAGAGATGTTTTGTCATGTTTGAGGTGCAATTATTAACTGGCACTAAATTGATGTAGCCGTGTTAATATATACACACACATACGTAACAAAGTAGTCACAATATACGCAGTAGGTGCGAGAAATCCCTCAATTTTCAACACCAAACAAACAATAAATGATGGGCATTAATTTAGAGCCTGAACCTTGTAATAAACAATATTTCAAATTACGAAAAAACGAATTTAATAGAATGACCGTTCCCCTAACTATTATCGTTTTTACATTGTTGTTGGTATTTACAAAATTTAACGTCACTTTCGTTTAGATCGCTATTCTTTTGTCGTGGTAAACGCACCGAACGTGCGTCTCCTTAATTTGATTGGGTGTTTTACGCGCTATAGCGATAATATCGGTAATTAGCTCAGTTTGGGAAAAAAAGTGAATCGAGTAAATTTACTTTTTCTTGACGTAAAATACAATGCAATTATGGTAATCAGCTTTCGTAAACTGTTCCGATTGTTATTACTATAAGAGGTGGCATACAAATACGTACCGTTACTGCGTCTTGTTCAAGAAAACGATAAAAATGCTCTAGAATATGGTAATTGGAAAAGTATAACAGTTGGAATTTAGTTTGCTGGAAGCTAACGCATTTTGGCCAATAAATAATATCAAAATTTACGTACAAATCACACCTAGAACAGATAACAAACACACAAGTCACCAGAACTGTTTGGGCATGCAGACAAATGTTTGGAAAAAATTTGGAAAACATGCTTGACTCAGTCTGGTAACAAAATCCCAACAAACGGCTAGCAAGCTAGACATCCTTTCTGGGCTAGTAAGAGCCTTTTTGATCTGCAAAGGAATGATTGGAAAGACCTGAAAGGCTGAAACCTGAAATGATAGATTGGCTGTACACAAAGGTCGTATAGCCTTTATAGCCTAAACTACCACTTCAAACCAGTGAAGTCATAAAATCATAAAACCAGTCTGGCTATATAATATAAGGCAAGGACTCTTAGCAAAATCCTAAGAATTGGTCATTACAAGAGCCATGGAGACTATTCTTGATCTTCTTCCCTTAACTGGTGTTATGGTTAAAGGCAACCTAGAAAAGGCGATGACCATGATAGCTACTCTGGTAGTAATAGGTATCTGGTCCTCTATAGGAATGTTTGTTCCAAATCAATGAAGCAATAGACGCAAAAATCCAATCTAGTGTATGCTGTAATCACTCTTAGCAAAACTCCAAAAGATTGTTCGCCTAGACAGCACAAGAGAATCTTTAGACAAGCCAAATAAGAGCGTGAATTGGATTGGAGACCCATCCCCTAGATGGACCGCTATTCTTGGGTCACTCTCCTGTGCATCTGTGTTGTAATTAAAGACAGTACCAGAGGCTAAAATGTAGAAGATTCAAGGATTGGATTCCCACTAGAGAAACCTAACCTAAACGAAGGCTTTGATGATAGTTGGTGCTGTAGATGTCCCCAAAACATTGAATGACATCAAATGGATTGAAGCCTGAATAAACCAGCTGAGGAATCTATTAGGCCAAGAAGCTGATGGAATCACTACTGAACGACAGTGGTTGTCATCTAGCAGATAGGCAACGAGAACAGTCTATAGCAGTACGGAGATTCACGCAAAGGAAGAATGCCAAAAAGTCGAATACACAACGAGAACGTCTCTTCAATAGAGAGTCTGTTGCTGCCGTGGTACAAAAATCTTCAAACTCAGAATTTTTTGTGGCTAAAAATCTTTCTCGAAAAATACGACTTGGATTATGATCTCTGTTCTGATCTGAGCCCAATTGACTTTAACTTCTTTTCAAAGCTTGCTGATCTATGAAGAGACGAGAATGAGTCCTGCTAGACTTAAACGACAAAATTCTCCTCCCCAATGCTTGATTTTCATCTCAATTATGAAGCTGTTTAAACATTTTGCAACCTCGCAAGCTGTGCCTCTATTAGGCTCGTCCAAACTTTTTTCTTAATTTTTCTATGATGCCCTTTAAAATGTCACCAAAATTCCAAAACCTGTTACCTTTGGCAGGAGGACGTCTGCCAAACACAACTATGATTTTTCTAGCATATGAAGCTGGCTACAAAGCTTTGGTCCTTGGAAGGGGACATCCCCTACACTGTGCCCAAAATGCATTTTAACTTGCGTTAACGATAATTAATTTGCCAAAACACTACCTTATAGTTAAGCAGCCCTCCAGGCTCTAGAAGCTGTCAAATTGGTTCCAAAATGGTGCTGGGAAGCCAGAGCAGAAGTCTACTACATTTGGTGGAATAACTACAAGGTAGCCATAACAGCCAATGGTTTTGATCCATTCCAGAAAGGCTTTCCTAAAGCAGTCTTTACCATCAAAGCCCATGCTGAGATTTCTCACTAGTACCGTAGAAGACGATGTCATGGTCTAGGCAAAATATCTACCACGCACATTAAACTGCATTATCTTCAGAATTCCATACAATCTTATAATTTTTTTCATTGATCATTTAAACTAATGAAGATGCATCAAAAATTAATATCAGGCATCTTAATTGATGTTAATTAGTGATAATTTAGGCAGTGTTTCTTAAATTACATTCTTGCACCTTGTACTATTTATCTTTCCCATACATACATTTCAATCAACTCCTATTAATTAACGATAAATTCAACTCCCAAACCACAACAGTTGGCCCAAAACTTTGTAGAGACAAGACGGCTTGTAATGAAGGTGGGGGTAATAAATATGCACTCATAAATCTACTTTGTTGGCGTAATTGTATAGAAAACATAATAGTGTCAATATTTTAAACGCTTTTAATCGATGGAATCTTCGTCACTTACCATAATGATCCAATCAACTGAGAATTTACATAAATTCTAAACACGCAATTATATACATTGTTAAATGTTTGCTTTGTATAACTAAATGATCCTGTCAAGTGGCAAGCTGACGTCTTTTGGTTCTATCACCTTTTTTAAAAATTCTGGAAAGCTAACGCATGTAGTCCTTGATTTTGGACACTAAATAATATCAAAATTGACGTACAAATCACACCTAGAACAGATAACAAACACACAAGTTACCAGAACTGTTTGGGCATGCAAAGAAATGTTTGGAAAATTTTTGAAAACATGCCTGACTCACTCTAGTAACAAAATCCGAACAAACGGCTAGCAAATTAGGCATCCTTTCTGGGCTAGTAAGAGCCTTTTTGATCTGCAAAGGAATGATTGGAAAGACCTGAAAGGCTGAAACCTGAAATGATAGATTGGCTGTACACAAAGGTCGTATAGCCTTTATAGCCTAAACTACCACTTCAAACCAGTGAAGTCATAAAATCATAAAACCAGTCTGGCTATATAATATAAGGCAAGGACTCTTAGCAAAATCCTAAGAATTGGTCATTACAAGAGCCATGGAGACTATTCTTGATCTTCTTCCCTTAACTGGTGTTATGGTTAAAGGCAACCTAGAACAGGCGATGACCATGATAGCTAGTCTGGTGGTAATAGGCTTCTGGTCCTCTATAGGAATGTTTGTTCCAAATCAATAAAGCAATAAATGCATAAATCCAACCTAGTGTATGCTGCAATCACTCTTAGCAAACTCCAAAAGATTGTTCGCCTAGACAGCACAAGACCCATAGAGACTGGACTGGTGTTGTCGTCTGAGAGAACCTAAATCTTGCGATGAAGAAAGTTTTGGCAACTTTCTAAGCCTGCAGAGGAATATTTCAAAGAACCATAGGAGCTGAAGCCAGATATGGTACATTAGCTGTACAAAATCGTAATAATTGGTTTCGTAGAGATCACAAGAGCCATGGGGACTATTCTTGGGCTTCTTCCCTTAACTGGTGTTATGGTTAAAGGCAACCTAGAACAGGCGATGACCATGATAGCTACTCTGGTAGTAATAGGCTTCTGGTCCTCTATAGGAATGTTTGTTCCAAATCAATGAAGCTATAAACGCATAAGTTCAATCTAGTGTATGCTGCAATCACTCTTAGCAAAACTCCAAAAGATTGTTCGCCTAGACAGCACAAGACCCATAGAGACTGGGCCGGTGTTGTCGTCTGAGAGAACCTAAATCATGTGATGAAGAAAGTTATGACAACTTTCTAAGCCTGCAGAGGAATGTTTCAAAGAACCATAGGAGCTGAAGCCAGAAATGGTACATTAGCTGTACAAGCATAGTCATAGTACCTTTTGCACAGTTTAAATTTCACTCCAGACCAGTGAAGCAATAGTGGCATAAACCCTATCTAGCACAGCCAAAAATGTGTGGCAAACACATTTAGCAAAATCCAAAAGATTGCCAACCCATTTAGAACAGCTTCGTCCTTGAAGAATGGCTGGATCTCCTGTTGGAAGTGTTCTAGGATCTTTAGATTCCTGGATTTTATCTTTCTATTGTGTTGATATCCCCAAACCAATTTAGACTCAAACCGACAACTTTGATTATCTCTTGGAGTCTTCTAAAGTATTTAAATTTATTTTTATCAATTTGTGCCCACCACACTAGAATAGGTGACCATGCTCGAGGAGGAACTCCCACATTTTTTCAAAAAATCTTTAGCAAATCCAAAATGGTATTTTCCTTTTGGATGCTGTCTAAGGGGTGGCCCCAACTTAAGTTTTGATGAAGAATTATCTCAGGATACCCAGCTTTGGTGGTCTATGTTAGTTCTTCTTCGTTTTGGTGGAGGGTGTCCAAAAAATCTTTTCACCTTGTGGTAGTTCCTTTTCGATTTCCTGAATTAGCACCACACCAATTTTTTTTTCAAGCATATGCGTAGCAGACCTGGAAGATTTATTTCTCGTGACTTTCTCAATGTGGTTTTTTGGAGGAGGGGCTCACCATCGCATATCTTCTTGCGTTCTGTTATTTGGTTCTTCTCCATTTAGCTTGATTTTCCTGAAACATCAATTCATCTTTGTTCTTCCCATTTTTTTTTTTGTAGTAGGTCTCCTAGAACCCAACCTTAAATACCCTATGGATAAACATTTTCGGAAAAGGTGATAGAACCACAAGACATCAGCTTGCCACTTGGCAGGATCATTTAGTTATAGAAAGCAAATATTTAACAATGTATGTAATTGCGTGTTTAGAATTTATGTAAATTCCAAGTTGATTGGATCATTATGGTAATTGACGAAGATTCCATCGATTAAAAGCGTTTAAAAAGATTGACACTATTATGTTTTCTATACAATTACGCCAACAAAGTAGATTTATGAGTGCATATCTATTACCCCCACCTTCATTACAAGCCGTCTTGTCTCTACAAAGTTTTGGGCCAAGTGTTGTGTCTTGGGAGTTGAATTTATCGTTAATTATTAGGAGTTGATTGAAGTGTATGTATGGGAAAGATAAGTAGTACAAGGTGCAAGAATGTAATTTAGGAAATACTACCTAAATTATCACCAATTAACACCAATTAAGATGCCTGATAATAATTTTTAATATGGGAGGAATTCTGAGGATAATCCAGTTTAATGTGGGATTTGGCAGATATTTTGGCCTAGACCATGACATCATCTTCTAAGGTACTAGTGAGAAATCTTAGCTTTGGCAAAGACTGCTTTAGGAAGGCCTTTCTGGTATGGATCAAAACCAACTGATGGTTGTCCCACCAAATGTAGCAGACTTCTGCTACGACCTGTACTGGCACTGGCTTCCCAGTACCATTTTGGAACCAAATTTGACAGCTTCTAGAGCCCGAAGGGCGGCTTAACTATGAGGTAGTGTTTTGGCAAATTAATTATCGTTAACGCAAATTAAAATGCATTTTGGGCACAGTTTTGGGGATGTCCCCTTCCAAGGAGCAAAGCTTTGTAGCCAGCTTCATATGCTGGAAAAATCATAATTGTGTTTGGGAGACGTCCTCCTCCGAAAGGCCACAGGTTTTGGAATTTTGGTGACATTTTGAAGGACATCATAGAAAAATTAAGAAAAAACTTTGAACGAGCCTAATAGAGGCACAGCTTGTTAGATTGCAAAATGTTTAAACAGCTTCACCATTGAGATGAAGATCCAGCATTGGGGAGGAGAATTTTGTGGTTTCAGTCTAACCGGCGTCATTCTCGTCTCTTCATAGACCAACAAGTTTTGAAAAGGAGTTAAAGTCCAATGGGCTCAGATCAGAACCTAGATCATAATCCAAGTGGCAGAGTCGTATTTCTCGAGAAGGATTTTTGACGGTTGTTGAACATTTTTGAACCACAGCAGCAACAGCCTCTTTATTGAAGAGCCGTTCTCGTTGTATATTCGACATTTTAGCATTCTTGTTTTGAGTGAATCTCAGTACTGCTACAGACTGTTCTCGTTGCCTATCTGCTAG
>ML216420.1:899-13344 GCA_004785975.1 Popillia japonica
TCCAAAGTAGATACAACTTATGTGGTCGGAAACGCTTCTACTTTTTTATTCATTCTATCCAACCCCTAATTTGCCATCAGTGCCTACAAGTAAAACAGATGAACGCTAGCATTTCAAGCAAGCTCTCTAAACTATACCGCCAGAAACCTACAGGTATTATAAGTGCTGTGCCTATTCCTTAATTCTGCCTTCCCATAGCAATTCCTGATAAAAAATTCTGTAAAGACCAACGTCAGGCCATACATATCAGGCTTGCTCTTTGACTTAGGCGTGACCTCCTAAGTCAAAAAAATTAACAATATTGCCTTCCTCTACTGAAATTTCTTCTAATCTATACAGCTAGAGAACGCACGAGAGTTACAGCTCCTGCAAGATTGATGACACACTCACACTGTACCGGCTTCGCCCACAGTTTGCGTTTAAGTCGAAGAAATTTCAGATACTGACCATAGCGGCCTCCTTCACAAAATCCTCTGAAATCGAGGGGTCGTAGAGGCCAGCTATATCTTCTTCTTCTTCCTGTATTGCCTATAACCTTTTATGCAGGTTGACTACGTCGCCTTCACCTACCATTGCTGTTTGTGGATGCCAAATTTATCGGCTTCCTCCACAAAATGCTTAAACTTGCAGGAGTTGTGAGAGATAGATTCCTTGAGTGAAAATTATCTGCCGGCCAACAATCTTAGCTCCTTACAGGAAGGTTGGTGGGCATAGCAAAAATGCTAGGAATCTCTTCATCACCGGATCACTGAAGTACCTCAACTGATATGACTATGCCGGAAAGATTTACGAAAAGTTTCACTGGAGAGAGATTTTGGGGAAATTGTAGCAGGTGATATGATCAATTCAAATGTAATTTTTCACGAAAATCAAAAAGCTTTAAATATGTGGACTGTTACTGTCGACAATCCATTAAAAAGAGCGGCAAACTTTGCAAAGCAAAGCTCGCCCAATATTATAAGATATAGTTATGGCAAGATACTGCGTACTGTAATGATTACCATAGCAGAAGGCGAACACAATATTAAATTTGGTCTTCAAAAGAAACATGAAATTATCTTAGAACCAGTTCAACGATGTCTATAAAACTACGAGCCTCACAATCTTCTGGCTGCTAAAATATTAAGGACGTTAGATCGCTTGTAAATTCAATTAATCATAAACACCAATTGTGCAATCACGGGCACGGTCTCAGTGTGGACGCAGCTAAAGAACTCAAATTTGTGAGTCTAAAAAGCTCTATTAAAGCATTTTCAATTGAAATTTTTCTAATTAACCAAGTTTTAAGTGCTAAGAGGGCTAAGTCCGAATACGTGAAAATGGATTCCAGCTTTTGGATCGCCTTGTATGGATTATTCTGAACACTATAGGTCATTTGTGCATTACAAACAATTGCTAGTAACTGTGATTATTGATTCCGTGGTAGTTCTAAACTGCCATAGGAAGCTGAAACAACTGGCGAAATCGGTGTCGGGTCACTCCACGATCGGGGGGAATAAAATTGCTGACGGGCTAGCCAGAATAGCCACACGAACGTGAACGACTACACATCGGTACGGAACCGACGTGTGGGAGTTCCTATGGTTGCGTCAAGGCTTTCGTCAGAACACAGCTCGCTGCCAGACACCGGTCCCACTGGAGGCGACTCACTGGAATGAGACACTGTAAAATCGTGGGGGTTCATCCGTACCAGGATAGGCCCCGTAAAGCCGTCACTATGAGCAGGCCCAGGTTAAGGATGCTAACAGGAACCCTAACTGGGCACTGCACACTGAACAAACACCTGTTTCGTATGCGCTTAGGTAACTCTCCTCAGTGCAGAAGCTGAGGAGAGAGGGAGAAAAAGAGAGGAGAAGGAAAAAAATACTGTGATTACTTCTGAACTGAGCGCATCCTGACTGCAATGAATCCAATTGGATTGGAGTCACATTTAATCAAAGCTGCTGGTGTAAGAGAAATCGGAAAACCCAACAGTCATACATACATATCTTCTTTAAGACAAGCAGGGCTATGAAGTGACTGAGAATCACCTGACCGAATGCTTCTATTCTTAGTCTAGCTGACCAACGTAGTCGATAAGACTGCAAAACTATGGATGGCCTTCAATACCAGGAGAGAGAAAGAAAGGCAGAATTCGGACTAAAAACTAAACAACAGCAGATCTAGATCAGAAAAGCGGATCTGTTTTTGAGCTTGTTCCCACTTATTGTGTTTTAGGCATAATGGTTAAGCACAATAGACAAAACGTTTTACTACCCTACAAGGTTGAAGACAACCACAGCATGAAACAAAAATGACAGACAAACGTATGTAGACCAGATTTTTGAGAACTATTTCTATATAGAAGCAAATTGTCTTCCATATGTACATACATACATACATGAAAGCTTACCGAAACTAATATGGTTAACCAATAATTCATTAATCAATATGGAAGGAAACCAACAATAAGCTCAATACTACTAAATGACAGATTACGCTGAACACCTACGAGTAGAGTGCTACAGCTTCAGTAAATCTATTAGGTTTAATTACTAAAACGCATATTAATCCATTTGCACAGCTAATAGCAACAGGTATGTTTTCTGAAGGAATTCTAAAGCAGTTGCTCTAACTACCACTATCTATCTGCATTTAATAATATTGTATCTAGTACCGAAATCTACATATACTGTGAGAGATAAATTTATCCCCAAGAATTCTACGAAGATGCCAACTCATTCTGGGTGTAACACTTCTAATGTCACTGTGTATATATTGCAAAATATAGTTCATCCCCTTATGTTTTGTAATGCATATTCATGAATACAAAATGGGTTTTATGAATAATAATAAGCAACGTAAATTCTAAAATTTCGTGGTCCCTTGATGATGTAATCACGCGAAAAAGCATAGAGAGGTTATTTTAGACAGCTGAATTAACGCAAATGCAGGTAACGAAGCTAATTACTTAATATGTTTACGGCTTATTTGCGTGTTTAACGTAAAAAAAATGCAGGTTACTTCCCAAGTTTATTATCGTATATATCACTTTTATTTACATGAAGTGTGTATATGGTTTGCTTCGTTATATTTTATGTTATAAACATTATGTGTAGTTATGAAAGTAACAACAGCATGTACATACAGTGCGATTTTATATAGGTGAAGATAGGTTTAACGCAATATGACGCCAATCATGAATAAAATTCATAATTGGCATACTTAACACAACAAATGAAAGTCGAAAATGAAGAGGTCCAGCACAGATAACAGGAATTTCAAATGGCACAATTGGAATCACGATCAACGACCAGTTGAGGTTTCATAAGGACTCTGCAAGATGGATGATCTGATTGTTGACCAAACGCAAGAAACAATCATTATTTCAGAAACAAATTTGACAAAATTTAGTGTTTAACCCCCCAAGATATTAGATTATGGCTATAGGTTTTTGGGAAATTTGAAGGAGTTTGAATAGTAAGAAAAAATGTGGCGAACTTTGGCCCAAATAAAAAGTATTCTTAGCTAGCAGGAATTTTTCAATTTGTTCTAAAGTTTATGTATTTGGGGGTAACGATAAAAAGTAATGGAGAAAGAAATTTAGAGGTATGATAAGACCAATACTTTTATATGTTGATGAGACAATAACTAAAGAAGACGTCAATCCATTAGAATATCAGAAAGGAAGATTTTGAGAAAAATTTTAGGCCCTATTAAAACTTGGGGTTGGAAGATTCAGAACAAGAAACAACAAAGAAATACTAGAAGAATTAAATGAAGAGGATACCGTGAAATGAATCAAAGCTAAACGTATAGATTGGAACACGTTTGGAGAGCTGGTCCGATGGCAACAATAAGAATGGTGGAGCGGATGAAAAAGAAGAAGACCAAGGCGGGAATGGATAGAAGACGATTTGCTAAACTTGAGTGTTCGCGACTGGAAAAGTAAAGTGCACAATACAGAGGAATGACGGAAGATAGTCGGAAGTGGAAGAAGTCATGCCCTCCTCCAGCCAGACGTTATTTGAAGAATGGGGACTGATTCACCCCCGAGAAATGAATCGCAAAGGCTCAAACGAATGGTGCACCTCCGCATTAAGTGTTAAGCCATATATATCTGAAGAAAAGTGCTTCTGAATCATACCAATTGCTTTAAGAAGAATTTGGCAAATATAGTCCATGGCAAGATATATACAAATGATGATTTCAGGGTGTCAAATATGATGATTTCAATATTGCAGACAAGGTATAGAAAAAAAATCACCAAAGGATTAATGAAGATGCAGACTGACAGGCAAGCCTGAACCAGCAATTTATCTCCAATGGCTTACAGCGATTGTTACTGAATATATAATTTTGAGAATCCCAAGAATAAAAGTTCATGGTTGGACCTAGACGAGACTAAATGACTTTGTCAAGAAGACAATACTCTGCGTTAGCTGAGACCAAAAGCGTGTGGTCTATAATGAGCTACCACCCAATGGTTCCCAACAGGTGGTCCGCGGACCCCTGGGGGTCCGCAAGCCATGCCAGAGGGGTCCGCAAGATATAGTTAGAAATTGGAATAAAAATATAAATTGATTTCAGTTTTTTTCAGTGTTCTGAGCGCTTTAACGAATGCTAACTTTTGTATCTGGCTTTATCCAGCAACTAACGCTAGCACACTCTAGCGCCGTCAATGGAACTAGATGGCCGAATAGCTTTGCTGTATGCCTGCCTTTAGAACGCGCGCGCAGCCTGCTTGCAGCCGACAAGTGACAGCCAACCCGCATTTCAGACAGTCAGCCATTTTAAATGTATTGCTAGTGTCGTCACAGACTGTGTTGTTTACATATGTGTTTTTATAAAACAGTTAGTGTTTGTAAAGCTTGGTTTTTCGTGGAAAGTTGCAGTACGCACATGGTAATTATAAATGGATCGAACGAGATAGGCCTACAGATGAAGAAGAAGAGAAGTTAATAAGTTAGTGACTCTTGAACCGAATTTGTCAGTGTCTCTTGAACCCAACGCGTCGTCGTCCAACGTCAGTGTTAAACATACTGCAAAAATTAGAAAATACAACTGATTACTTTGATACCGGTTTCACGTTCACTGGACCTGAGCAGCAGCCTAAACCTCAATGTGTAATTTGCTACGGAAGTCTTTCGAATGAGTGTATGAAGCCAGCAAAACTCCGTGGGCATCTTGAAACAAAGCATCCAGAGCACATGAGTAAATCATTGGATTTTTCAAAAATAAATTAGGAGAGCTTAATAGATCTCGTAAAAACATTACTAAACACTGTGGTGCAAATGTAAATGAGAATGCAACCCTTGCATCTTATGAGCTATCTCAGCTTGTCGCTAAATGTGGAAAAACCACACAATTGCTGAAGAACTTTTACTACCATCAGCAATAAGTCTAGGCAGGAGAATGGGCGATGCAGCTGCTCAGCTAATACGTACAGTTTGGCAAAGTTCAACTGAAACAGCGCAGTAGAACAAGTGGGCTGGGCCACGCCGGGGTCAATTCGGGTAATTAGGCAACGAACAAATGAAATGCAATCACCGTAACACCCCTGCCGTCTTGAAGAGCACGTCATCATGCAGTACTCTGTGATTTGCACGTTCGATGATGTGGGCGCGGCGAATAATAAAATATAGTGGCACGAGCCCCACACACACGTATAGTAATAGTGCCGGTCAAAATGTCTGGAACATCGTGTCAACCGCGCCAACCAAGGTACTACATATAAATGAAATAATGGCACTTTACTTTTGGCTAGTAGTATAACGAGGTCATCGAGTTCGCTCCGCCATCGTGCGCAGTGATGACTCACTATTTCAGTTGAACTTTGCCAAGCTGTACTGTTCCGCTCGCTAACAATACTGTCCAAAGACGAATTACTGATATGGCCGATAACATATTGCTGGTCAGACTTCGCATGAGTGACATATGTATATGCTCTACAATTGGATAAAAGATATATCAAAAAAAAATAATGTTGGTTTTCACAAGAAGTTTGTGGAATGATCAGATATTTGAAGATTTTCTTTTTTCGTGCGAATTATTTCACACAACAGCAGACGATATTTTTACTGCATTAAATGATTTTTTCAATGAACATGACATCACCTGGACAAAAGGCGTGGAATTGTCTACGAATGGAGCAAAATCAATGGCTGGTAGCAAAACAGGACTTCAAGCTCGTATCAAACAGTAAACCATGAGGTGAAATGGACAACAATGGTTGTATTTATCGTGAAGCCTTAGTAGCCAGAAGATTGCCTGAACTTTTGCAGGAAGATAATTAATGAAGTAGTTCCAATCTTTAACTATATTAAAGCTCGACCTCTGCAATCCAGGTAATTTTCTTTGCTGTGCAAAAAGATTGGCAGTGAGCATGAACAGCTTCTTAGTCAGACGGAAGTAAGATGGCTCTCTCGATGTAGGATCTTAACAAGATTTTTTGAACTGAGAGATGAGGTTTGTGTTTTTCCTCACTGACTGACTTTTCTTGGCTTTGCTCAATTGCCTATTTACCTGATGTGTTTGAACACTTGAATGTGTTAAACTTAAATTTGCAACAATGTGGACATGTTCAAATATGAAGATAGGATTAATGCTATGGTCAAAAAGTGCTATATCTGGGCGGCACGGACTGACAAACAGTTTACTAACTTCCCTACTTTGAAACAATTTTTGGAGTCTTCAGAGGATAGTTTGACCGGATAAAGGGCAACGTAACCGAGCATCTACGCAGCCTAGCCACCACTTTTAGGGAATATTTTCCTGAACCTGCCCTGACGATAGTTGGATTTGAAATCCTTTCAGTTGTCAAGAAATAAAAAAAAATCCACGGCCTGACAGGAGATAAACAAGATCAACTTGTGGATTTGTCTAGCTGTAGTGCAATACAAAACAATTTTAATGGTGAACGAATTGCGGACTTCTGGGCAACAGCACGCAAGTGCTACAAAGAACTTGGAGATAGGGCAATGAAAAGGATCCTTCCATGCAACTACCTATCGGTGTGAACAAGCATTTTTCTCCATGTGTTTCATGAAAAACAAGTACAGAAATCAGAAGAGGGGAAAGGGGTGATGGGAGAGGGGTGAGAACATTTATAACTTTAGGTTTAAGAATTAGTGGAGGTCCTTGTCGTTATAGCGACTGGATAAAGGGGTTCCTGGAAAAATTTTGTTGGGAACCACTGAAGCCACCTAAAATGGTAAATACCAAAATCTCTACCAACCCCAAGCTGTAAAAGATCGTTTTCTTTAATCACATGTGATTTTCTCGTCAGACTTCTGATTATCATTTATTTTCACTAATGAATTGCTGAGGTGTGCTTTGATTCGTACGAAGGGGACGGATGGATTGCAGAAAAATGAGATTTTATTGGCGTGAAAGCTAAAAATGCCCAAAATTTGTCTAAAAGTCAGTTCATCCTTGTATACTCCTAGAAAATGGTTAATCTTCGAGAACGTATTGCAGGTTGCATTTTTTCATTTGGATGTGTAAGCCATGCCTTTTCAAAATCCTCCTTCTCATCCATAGCTTAAGCTTGTGCCCATGGACCAGATTAAGGATGCAACCTTTGGGCGTTTACAGAGAAATTTGGGAAAGCATAGAATGCCCAATTCAGAAAACTTCTGAGGTTCCAACTTGGTAAAGGTATGCTAGGCTGTGGTGCCAATGTACTAGCCCCTACGCAGCTAGACCGACTTCGATACTTGTACGATTCAATTTGTTGATGTTGTTGTTAGGGCTGGTCGATACTGACACCGCGATCGAAATGTTAATTCCGTGTGTGCCTGGATACCCTATTTTATGTATTTCCGGTAATCGATACTGAAGTATCAATACCTAAATGAACGATACTTTAGAATCGATATCTTGATTATCTGAAGTATCGGGTAATTTTATATCACCTATAGCATCGATATATCGATACTTCACCCACGCTTAGTGGTGAGGTTTTCTGGTGATTGGAACTTTTCTTTTATTATATCATAGTGAAGTAATCCTGATTAATTCCAATTAAGTAACTTTCCCACTAAAATAATCTAATCCATGATCACTACGACCACATCACTTTGTAAAATTCAGAATTGCGTATTTAGCCTTTTTACCTTCAATTACAGGGTGAGGAATACATTTAAACGAACATTAAGGATAATAGTTCCGAAAGGCAGACAATTAAATTCAAATAAGCTGCAGAACTGTTATGGTATCATTATATCCGCTTCGTGAATTTCGGCTAAAGACACCTGTTGTTTCGAATTAACTAGAAGACCACATTTTCCAACGGACTATGTTTATTTAACTGGCGCTTTGTACATCGCGCTAACAAGAGCAAACATTGAAAGGCAGTACACATTCAAAACAATTTCGACGTTGAAAAATCTACCTTCATATGCGATATTGAAATATTTAACAAGGCTCGAGGTTATGTACTGAATACCCAACCATCAATATTGCATGGCGATAACCGGAAAATTGTTTATTCTCTAAAATCATTACTTACTTGCTTAACTCAATTCCATTATTGATAAAATCTTGATGATGAAGCACGGCATCATCCCAGCTGATATTCAAAAACTTCAACACTTTATCCATCCATATCCGCGGATGCAGCACCAACTGTTCGTAGGGGACGCGCAAACACTTATCTTTCCCCAACTCTCTACACTGATCGTTCATGGATTCCACGGCGGTGTTCCACTTCATCATGCACTGCCTGTAGCTCGTCAGGTCGAATCCGGTTATGGTCACCTTCCGGGAGATGATGGAATGAACGGTGGCCCGGCCGTCCCGAACCATAAAGACGAATTTGGCGTTGGGGAACAGATCCATGACGTAGGTGCCCATTTTAATGGTGAGCGGATCCTTGTTGCATAATCGCGGGGCTGGGTCGCCGTGTTTGGCGATTATTTCTAAGATGAAAGCTGCTATGGCGGAATCCAAGACCGGTTTCGTTATGCCGGCTTGGTCTAAGCGTACTGATTCCTTTTCGGATTTTAGCCAGTGGTAGCGCATTTGTAACAGTCTTGGTATCACTCGAGTTTCTTGGCCGCATCTGGAATGAAAGAGGAAGAAAGTTAATAATTATAGTTCCATGGCGGTATAAAGTCTACATCTAGAAATAAGAGTTTTGAAGCATATGAACCGGACCTCTGTTTTAGAACATTTATTGGTATAGCAAATAAAATTTTAAGTACACCTTCCTTTTATTCACACATTTCACCCACCGAATCAGAAAATCATCAAAAAATCTAGTCACGGCAACGTTTGCACTTCTGCGCTGTCGGCAAAGTGAGGTCCTCCAAATTCTTCTTTGAGTGGTCCAAACATGTGTCCGACATAGCAACAGATCGAGGATTGTTGGGCGGATATTCAAGTTTTCTTGGGTGGTAGCTCTAGGTGGTCGGACGTTGTCATGGAACAGAATTATCTTGCTTTTCTCGTCGATAGGCCAGTTTCACTTCATCAAGCAATTGGCCGCATTAAGTGTACGCCGTCCATGGAAGAAATCAGCGAGCAATATGCCTCTGCAATGCCAAAATCTCGTTGGAATAACTTTCCTAGCAGAAACACGGGTTTTAGCTTTCTGCGGTGCTGGTTCTCCAGATTTTCCCCACCCCCTTCTTGCCTGTTTAGACCTTAGAATGTAACGATGCTCCCACGTCTCATCACAGGTGACAATGTGCTTCAAGAAATCACCCCCGCTCTGTTAGATATCGTGCCAAAAGTCTTTCACACACGACAAGACGGATTGCTTTCTGGTCTTCCCTCAAATTATGTGAAATCATTGATTGAGCATTCGCCATCCCGAAACCAACTGGCCGCATGAGTTTAATACCATACGGAAGGGACTGGCTAGCGGGTGGGTACATCTTCGCCATGCTTCCCATGTGAGACAAGATTCCTTGTCAGAGTTTAATGAGTTGCCACCAGAGATGCTTTCATCTTTCTCTACTAAGATGCTCTCGCCACGTCTGTTACCAGTTAAGAACGGGGTAGTGCAGTTGCAGAGTTCTCAGGACGGGTACCGTAGGTTACCGCACATTGTTCACCGTATATACCGACGATTAAGCGGTCGGATTAGGTCCTCCCCTATAGTCTCACATACCTACTGGAGGCACCGTTCTCGTTCAATCATCTCGCGAATCGAAAGAATATTCGTCTTATTGGATTTTTTTGTGCCAGTCGTAGACTTTATTTTTTTGAGCAAACTGTGCAATTATTCGACACAAAATTTCGATAGATTTTACGCCCTCCTCCAAAAATTTTGTAAATATACGTTGGACAACAGATATGTGCACATCTTGCTCGGACATAATGCTGCTAACAGCTACTTTACATCCCCACGCATCATATATCAATACCTCAAATCTAGGCAGCATTAAAAAGAAAAGTATGGTTCATATTTGACTCGTCCACGTACCCACTGGAGCTGCAATTACTCAGCAACAAGAAAGAATCGGGCATCTCTGGCAAAATCAGGAGAATAGATGACAAGTGCAAGGTTAGAACAGCAACAAACACGACAAACACAAACAGATCAATCCTAACCAAAACATCGGACATACATCGGAGGAAGAAGCAGACTCGTGCAAGTCGGAATTAAAGAACACCGAAAATTGGTCCAACTGGGAGAAACGGAAAAAATTTCGTTTGGGAAAATGAGTGCGAAGATGATCACAAGATTGAATGGGACCAAACAACAATCCTTGTGCTGGATATCAAAGGTGTCTGATTAGGTATGATTAGAAATAGCCTAAATAGAAGACCGGCACCACCACACCAGAGATGGAATAACTGATGGGGCATACAAAACCTGCGCAGATCACGGCGCATTCAGATCTGCGCATACCAGTGCAAAAATATTTTTTTATTAAAACAAGCAATTGGATGATATGATGTTGACATGTAATGTCAAATTATGAATGTCAATTAGAATCTCTCGAGCACATTTGTTGAGTTTGACAAGAATGAGATCTTATCAGAGCTACCCTGACGATGACAGCGGAAGTAGACGAGCTGCCGAAACGTCGGATCCTCTAAACCCTACAAACAACAGAAATAGCCCAAGTACCATTAATAATACATGGTAGTAGGTAAACAACCTCATTAGTGCTGCAGTCACTCGGCGTGGCCAAGCTGTATAAGGTGGTAGCTATGCTTGGACACTCGATGACTCATCACAAGTAATCAGACCAGGATGTATAAGAGAGGGGGCTGATGCAGATGCATATGGTGAATCATTAAGAGGCCATGCATCACCTTGCACTATACAGCGTGTTCATGTCGAGTGACTTTGCTAGATATGAGATGGTTTACTACCTATTCACATAACACATTTAAAAATATAGTCGCAGCAGATAGATAATGAGGTGTCATGTTCTCTCACACTGACACACTGGTGTAATTGAAGTCTGACTGGATGGTTTTGTTTCGTCGCAATCTCTATGTCATTCACAGTAAAAGAAAAAAACAAGAACCTGTATTTCAAATACGTAAACTTCGATCCATTATCCCGCAAATCATTTGTCGATATACGACATGTATCTCAAAATGGAATTTCCCATGTTACACAAAAACCATCACGTCCTCTGTTGGTCTGTCGCGCAACAAAAACCGTTATTAATGGAATACGCTTCCATTATTGTGCTATATCGATCTTCTGTCGGGCATCTGTCGTCAACGAAGATAGATTATAAACAAGAACGCTTCTGTCGTCGCCAGGGTCATCAAACAGTTCCAACCCCATCCTGTCAGAGAGCGGTATCTAAGTAATTTTCCGCACCCCTACGCCGATATCACGCATGTTTAATTATCTATAGTAATAATACGTCAGTCAAAAGTGTTGAAAGCGTCCATTCGGAAGCCTACGCCTGGTAAACAACTTAATTATAGGGCGATAATAATGACTGAGAACAATTCGTCGTGGTATACAGGTTAATTGCGATTTTATTATGTAGAAGCTTGAAGGTCATATCACTCATTAATCTCAGGACAGGCTTTTAACGTTCAAGTACTTTAACGCAATTTAGCTTGAATAGTATTAGTTTGAACTATCAGAGTTTAAAACTCAATTTGTTTTAGTAGACATACAAAAATGCCAGACTCGAACTGCGAAATTCGATAGAACAATTTTCGGAATTTCAATTAGCAAACACTATTTGTCGTATTTGCCCTGATGGTTTTCTCGATTTTCAATTTGGCCCGTTCGCTTCTCTCGCTTTTTTTATCTGGCAGTCAGGAAATAAATGACATATTTGACGTATACGGGAAGCACCGGTCTCTCTTTCTGGTCGAATCCATCTCCGGCCGATACTGTCAAACGGGACGACCTTATGACTACAACGGTGTGCGGCTGACTGATTTCCACGTTTTTCTTCTCGCATGAGTTGAGCTACAATACGAGAGTTTAAAGCGGGGAGATTGGACATCAATAAAACGAGGAGCCATGTATATG
>ML216423.1:5355-17512 GCA_004785975.1 Popillia japonica
ATGCGTTTAGGATGCTGAAATGATAAACGACTACTATTCGAGTTTGACAAGTGAAGAAAATGGCAAGCTGTTTCTGCTCATCATTTCTGTTTGAATACAATGAGCAATAAGTCAAGAATTGAATTTTTTCAGTATATAAATAGAACTAGTTTCATCAAAGTTGGCAATTGGCAATATGTATATTTTTTCTATTAATTAGGTTTTGGTGGTAATGGCTTCCTTTCCTTCCTCTTTCTTCAACTGGTCCCAAATATTTTCTATGTAATCCGGAGAATATAACAATTTGCAAAGCAAACAGGAGGGATGTTATTCTGCAGCAAAAATGTTTTAATTGGCCAAGCACAATGAGAGATCTTACATAAAACAAATAGGCATAGTTCTTATCGAATTTTTCTCCTACAGGGCGCTTGGACTAAATCGCTATTTCTAGTTTGGGTTTTCTGGCTGGTCTACGAGACCTAAAACCAATCGCAAACCAATAGCTTTTGATGAACTTTATAATGGCAAACCAATTTTTGCCTGAGAATAATATCATTTATGATTGATCTAATTACACGTGTAAAATTCATCATAGTAACACAATTTGAAAATCTGCTGTTGATATATAAAATTAATGCGTACCGAATGAAAATATATTATTCATATCCATATTTTTCAGCGTACCTGCATGGTAGCGATATGCGATATTTATTTATCCTCTCCGACAGATTTAAAAACTTCCACCAGCTGCACTGGCATAAGTCATTGTTGAATTGGACAGGCATTAGTGACAAAGTTTTCAGTAACTTATCGAGAACGATATTGCATTTCCCCCGTGTAATAAATCATGAAATAGCTCCGTGAGCGAAACGCTGTTTATTCTTGTTATGCCACTGTCAACGCAAAAATCACCATAATGTGGAAAATATGTATGAACATATGTACTGCGATGGAATGTTTTTATAAATTATCTATTTAGATCTGGTAAAAAATATGTACCGCAGTAATAAATCTTTATTGCAATACATGAATGTGTTTTTAACATTAATTAATACCCATTCATTTCCATATATGATTGTAGTGATCAAATTGTTGGCATAGGAGATGTTCTCTGAGGTAACTGGCAAAATTATATCATGTGTTCCGGAGATGATTCTGATCAAAAAAGTTCATATACAGAGATATCGATAAGGCAAAAAATGTTTACCAATAGACAGTTTATTTAGAAACTACATTATAACATAAAAAGAAACTAATGTAATAACTGCTCGAATTGTTCGCTTACGCTTTCCAAAAATCCTGCTAGTCTTGGATGAATAGTGTGATTATTTAACAACCCACACCATACATTCACAGAGAAACGATGCTGGTGATAGCCCGCAATTACACTATGTGGGTTTTGATAAGCCCAATTGTTTATACCATCTCGAGTAAATTGTGATTCGTCTGTAAAAAGGATAAGTACGTGGAATAAGCTCTAAATTATTATGCAATCATTGGCAAAATTGCACACGACTGGCAGAGTCCCCCGGTAATAAAGATGAACTTTTTGAAGATGGTACGAATAAAGTCCATTGAGACGTAAAATTCGCCAAACTCGAGTATGATGGACACCGGTCACTTGACAAATTCTGCATATACTTGTGGATGGGTTATTCTCAACTTCATTTACGACAACGTTAGCTTCCTGAGCACTATCAAATTCTCGTCAAGTTCCCGTGTCTCTCCAATGCTGAAAGACATTATAAAATGTCGAATGGTAAGGCACTACACGATTTTGAAAGCGTCGATGGTATTCTGCTCCAGCACATCCGCTTCCATCCATACACAAACACCATGTCAATGTATACTGCATGACATGGAAACTGCAAGACCAAGAAGGGGTGCAAATTTTTTGACCAAACTTGGTAGAAACGTATAACAAGTCAAAGGCAATAATTGATTAAAATTTTGTTGCGATAGATCAAATGGTCATGGCACATCTGACACTTCATTCAGTTTTCGCTGACATTAATGTGTGGTGTATTTATTGTTCGTTTCAAATTAATTTCAACGGTTTTGTCTTATTATAGCTTTGTTTAACGTGTTTAAAGAGTTTTATTATGCCTAGAGTGCGGCAACGTGGAAATTATCGCCAATTAAGCGAATTCGACAGAGGTCGAATTGTTGGTTTGCGAGAAGGTGGTTTTTCATACAGGGAAATTGCAAACCGCCTTAACCGGAACCAATCCACCATTATGCGCTGTTATCAATCATGGACTACGGAGGGTCAGGAAAGACGCCAAAGAGGAACCGGAGGCCGAAGAAGAACTAATGAGATACAGGACCGCCGCCTTCGCCTAATGGCACCAAGAGACAGGTTCTCCAGTACCAGATAAATTGCGGACGTGTGGTTAGGTAATCAAGGTCGTCCTGTAACCCTTCGAACCGTTTATCGTCGAATTAGGGGTTTCAGCTTACAATCTTATCGTCCACATCTTGTGTTACCACTTACGGCTCAACACCGACAGCAACGGTTGGAGTGGTGTAGATTGCGAATGCATTGGATCGTGGAGTGGCATATTTTGTCTAGGGATGCATGATGGCCGTATGAGGGTCAGACGAAGACGTGGAGAACGTCGTGATATTCAGTTTTCCGTTGAAAGACATGTGCATCGAGCAGTGGGTGTTATGGTATGGGGTGCTATAGCATATGGGAGTAGATCTCAGTGGTAGAACCCCATATTCTTCCATATCTTCAAACGCTCGAAGACCCACTTTTCTAGCAGGATAAAGCCCCTACCCACGTAGCGAGAATTTCTATAAATCGCTTCGAAAAGGCTCATGTCAATATCTTGCCATGGCCGCCCAAATCCTCCGACCTCTTGCCACTAGAACATGTGTGGGAAATTATGGGACGAAAACTTATGAATTTAGCCAATCCCCCGCAGACACTAATAGCTCTCCGGCATGAATTACACGCGTCGCCATTCTTCCACCGTCCATTGGGAGTGCTTTCTGGCAGTCTCTTCTGTCTATTCCCATGTCACAGCAATGGTTTCCTTCACGCGCCGCACCCTCGCAACCCTTGTTTAATTAAATTGCATCGGACTGCTGAAACGGACCGCAACTTTGCGGAAAAACTTATCTCAGATGAAGGTCATTTTTAAATAAGTGGTTACGTAAATAAGCATAATAGCCGTCTTTAGTGTAAAAACGATCCACAACAGATTAAAAGTAGAGAAGCCTTTGCGTTCCCCTGAAGGTAAAGGATGGTGTGGTTTATGGTATGGCGGTATCGTTGGAGCATTTTTTCCCAAAATGAGGTTGGAGATTCAGTTGCAGTGAATGGTGACGCTACCGATAGACGTTGACAAAATTTTTATGGCCAAATTTGGATGCGCTTGATTTAGAACATACGTGGTTCCAGCAAGACGGCGATATATGTCACACTGCTAATGAAACTATCGCCATATTGCAAGAAAAATTTGGGGAAAGGATAATATCAAGGAATTCAACTGTTCCCTAGGCTCCAAGAAGCTGTGATTTGCCTTCTTTAGATTATTTTTTGTGGGGTATTTAAAATCTATGTTATGAAATCAGGCCACAAACACTTGATGCTTTGAGATTGAACATTTAACGTTGCATTCGCGAGATTACGCTCGATTTATTGGACAAAGTCATTGAAAATTGGATTGGTCGAATTCACTCGTGTACACGAAGCCAAGGTGGACATTTAAACGAAGTGCTATTCAGAACATAAACGTTATCAACTATACTTTAAGATAATATAGAAAGTGTGATAATATCTGAAATCATTTCTATTTTATTTCATTTTAAAATCATATCGTTCTTATTATATAAGAATATATATACACATATTCTTTATTTCTATCAAAATATGATTGGTGCATTATATACAATGATACACGTACAAGTATCTCCAATTTATCTAAAAAAAAGTAATACATCTTGCAGGAATCTCCAACAAAACTATATCGAAGAGAAATTGCTTGTAATAAAAGAGAACTTAGTTAATATATCATATCTCTAGGGGACTGTCTCGTTTTTCAAGTATACTAATAACTTTTATTGGCTGAAGTTCGCTATAAACCAATATATTACAGAAATTCCCAAATGAGTTTTATTCTCGAATAGGAAAATAATAGAAACATCAACGAAATATAATTATATTTATTTGGGTAAATAATTGATAATAAAAACAGTGTAATTAATTATTATTAATAAATAAGTTAAGTGAGGGAAAAGTATCAGATGTAAATTGTATCCGATTCTTAAATTTAAATTTTTAATAGGAATTCTACTCTAATATGTGTTTATATTTTATTAATTTTAGTTCCTAAATATAGCAAATGTTATAAAGAAAGCACAGATCATTTCCGTTTCTAGTTAATAAATCAGAACCGTGAAACAATAGCAGGCTGATGTTTTGCCCCATTGGTACCGATATAGGATACTAAAAAGAAAGACAAGAAATTACCTCATTCCACGATATGGTTATTTTTCTTTTTCACCGCCGTATATAAATCTGCGTTTTCGTCCTTAAATGGAGATTTCTTTTAAATTCCATACGCGTGGATTACGTCGTGTCACATTCCAATCTTGGATTTTATAAAGAAGCGGCACCCCTGTCAGCAATTCAGTAACATTAAATCGTTCCATCCACAAAATCTTAATATCCTCTTTCATCACAATAAAAGAACCAGATTTACCGAACCCTGTAAAATATGTTCATAAATAAATTCCTCCAACTCGTCATTTTAGTTTCCTACAGTTTACTTGCTTCCAGGATTTTAGTTGGAGATCTCACAAAGTGTTTTGGGTGAGTCCCAAATTTAACAATATGCATGTATTTTAAAGGCAATCGACGTCGGTACTGACCTTTGTTATTGTTCCGTCAAAGAAAATTTATTTGTAGGATATCCCCGTGTTTACTAACCAAACTAAACCGATTTAATTAAATAAGCCTGCAGGAATAGGACGTATGTTATTTCAGGTTATAGATTTACATGGTAGTTTATAAATTGGAAATACGCGAAAATTGGCATTTAAAAAGGATTTCATTCTGTAAATTGTTCAGACTTTAATTTGGTTCTAACTACAAATACCGATTAGACTAACTAAATTATAACCTAATAACTAACCTATAATAAATACACTGGTGAAAATAATTAACGAGCACACTCTGAAGAATCCGAACGCGTGGTTCTAGCGCAATACAATTTGGTACAAAACTAGTACTAATGAAGGCGCATACGTCCTACCTCAGTTCATTCTCGCTCTGCCCGTTGCACAGCCGACAACGATCGCTCGAGACGGGGCACGATCTCATGGAAGGATGCACCCGCCATGTACATCCCCACAAACATTCCTCGCTCAAACTCTCTTAAGTAGCGCTATAAATCTGCCATTATGCAGGGAATAAAACTACATACCGGACCTTGACCCCACACTAAGAACGACAGGTTTCGCCCATCCCCATCGCTCTCCATGGTGACGGCATTTTCCACCTATTGGAGACGCTCAGTAAAAAATGTGGCAATAGCAAAAGTCGAAACTCGCTGCAGACTTGTCTGTAGGAAACCTTGATGCTCTGCAAAAATTTTATGGATGTATCTTCACGTTCAAATTATACGGGGTGTGTTCGTCAATTGTTTGCACAAGTGTATAACTGCCAATTTTCAACTGAAGATCTACAATACTCCAACGATGTTAATTTTCCCGATCTTTAAATAGACGTACATAAATCTAATTAATACACGAAATGAACGATTTATCGCTTTGAAACATCCTCAATAATTATGAACGTCAAACGCATAGTCGGAACGTGAAGTGCCGGTAATTAAATTTGTGTCGACTGTAAAAAGTCGTCGGATTAGGAAGGTTAATACCAATGTTATAAACGCGGCCTACTGGCGTCTAAATGCGATGCAAAAAATCAAAAAGTTAAATTTCCATTCCTCCATTACACGTGTACCCGTTTTTATGTATTCACAAAGAGCTCTTGTTTTATTTTATTTTTTTTTTTGCATAACGGCGGTAAAAAAGAAGACCGACACGACATCATTAAAAGGGCGCTAACGAAGTTAAAAATTTTAGCATAACTACAACGAATAAAAATAAAGATATTTAGGGATGGGCGCGAGTTTGGTGAAATTATGAAAATAAAATTCATATTTTGGAATGTGGAATTTGCATATTGAAGTTGGGATTTGCGACAACGCTAATTTTATATTTCCATACTAACAATTTTAGTGTTGTAAATTCGAAATAATTCCATACCAACGTTAAGTTTACGATAAAACTTATTTGCAATATAAAAATAATTGATGGCAACTTTAGAAACAGGAAGCAAGACAGCGGAAGAGGTGACCTATTTCCACAGTACCTTGCTTTCAAGTGAAAGAAGACACAAGAGAACCAGACAGGTTACATCATATAGATGTGTGGCTACTGCCGTTAGGGTTGTAATTTCTTTTTGTTTTCCTTGATGACTGGGTTGCAGTTATAGGAAAAAGTGTGAGTTGGTCGAGAGTTAGTTTTTTTGGTTTGGGTTCGCATAATCCCACGTCCCCAAAGCAGCACTGCCTCACCGCTTCTTCTACGGGCAAGAATATGCGCAAGAGTTTCTTCTCTGCTGCTGCAGCCTCTATATTGGGGAGAGTTTGCTAAGCCCAAGCAGAGCAAGTGTTTGTTCAGTGTGCAGCGCCCAGTCAAGATGCTTGTCAACCCCCTAACCTGGGGACCGCTTTACGAAGTCTGTCCTGGTACAGATGAATACTAAGGATTATGCACTGTTTCACGCTAGTAAGTCTCTTCCAGCAGGAGCGGTGTCTAGCAGCGAACTGACTTCTGATGAAAGCTTTGATGCAACTGTAAAAACACGTTGGTTCTGGTTCTGTAAATGGTCGTCTACTGATTTTTAGGGCTAATCCATTAGTAATTTCGTTTCCACTAATCTTAGAGTGGCTTGGCACTAATCTCAACGTAAGACTGTAATGTTCCCCCCGTCGTGTCAGTATCGTGTGGCGGTTCAATATGACTTTGGAATGAATCAAATTTGACAGTTTGTAGAGCCTTAAGGGCACCTTTACCCTCCTATAGAACTTCAATCGATCCATTGCCATGCGAGGAAGTTAAAATGCCTTCTGCGCGCGTTTGAATGGCATTAATTAGGGTCTCCCATGAAAGGGGAGCTACCTAAACTGATGGATGGTTCCCCTGTCTTTCCAAATTCCAATGCCCGTACCATTTTGCGTTTTAGAACAAACCAACGATGAAGGTCTTGGTTGGGTTTGCGGACATAGGTTATCCTCTGATGTGAATCTCTACTTTGTAGTTTCTAATGAAACTGAAAACAGGTGAAGTCTGATTTGACCTAATGGATAACAGCGTCTCGTTTTTGATGTCGGTGAAAATGCCAATGTGTCTACCAGTGAAACCTTTGCATCTACTACATTTTGCCCCATACGTTCCCACGGTAGGTTCCTATCACAGCGCCAAGTGCAGGGAGGGAGGCCATGTATGGAGTCCATGGCCGCCGTCGGTGCCTCGGCGACGAGGACAAGGCTCCCGTGATGCCCCGACAGGCAATCCTCTAAACCTTGCTCAGGGTGTTTGCTGGTGAAGCGTAGCAATCACTTCTCATTACAAAATACACGCTCTTTTAAAGAATGTTGGCAATTGCAAAGCAACCACCACCACCATAACTCCGCAATAGTAACCAAGATAACCTCATAGCCGCCTTAATAGAGTTTAGTTCCGTATACCTATATTTTATTTTCGTTGACATGTACCTACACGGTGATCATGTTCAGCTTCTTTAAGTTCCAACAAAGCTGCGCAATTATTAAAAAGTAAATTTCATTAACAACAGTAAATTGTCCATACTGAAAAGGTCACTTTTCTATCTATTCTGACAGTAGTTGGTTATATCTGGTTATATCATACTACATCTGACTATATCTGAGTTATGCCTAGTTTTCATTGGTAGAATTAGTAGTAGAGTAACTAGCGTACTTTTTAGTCGAGCTTATTCGTCTCTACCTATTTTGGTAGAGACTCTACTCTACCATTTCCGTTTACATTGGTAGAGTTATAGTGATAGTTAGTACTTGCCCATGATACTCTACTACTAACTCTACCAATGAAAACTAGGCATTAATGATTGAAGCATGACTTTACATTCATCGCTACTATTATGGCAAACAGTCTAATTATAAAACTAAATTAACTAATCGTTAGAAGACATGTCTAATGTCGAAACTATTACATGTGCATAGCATATTGTTTTATATGTATATTGTTTCATGCAGGTAAAGTCCACTCACCACAACATTTAATTAGTTTGCACACGTTATTCATTCACGTTTTATCGTATATTTGTTGATTAGCAAAATTCATGACTTGACATGTCAAAATAGGTCAAAATAGAGGCCCGTCGATCTACATATACAGAGTGGCCCATTAGTGCGTGGAAGTGCAATAACTTACTTAGGATAAATTATATAAAAAAAATCAAATAAAAGTTGTTATATTTGCGCAGATACACATTTCTAAAACACTTGGTGATCAACGTAGCGGCAGACACAGGTTCTATATGCTAGTGACACTTCGAACACTGATCACAAACTGAAGACTCTACTTCAAACTCAGGATTTGCAATTGCGAAAAAGTATTATTTCAGTGTCAGAATTCAAATTTGCTGTTTACGATGTACAAATTAGTGAATTAGAATATCTACAGAGCAATCGGGATCAGATATTATTTAAGGCATTACCAGATTACAAGTATTTTGGACCTAACCTTCTCCTCTTCAAAAGCCAACTGCAGTCGGTTATTAAACTTGATCAAATGACTGAAGCATGAGTGTAATCGTTACAATTATTCACAAAAATGAAGAAGGTAACCTAAGCAAAATAAATGGAGCACCTGTATAATATTATTGCAGAGCTATTCACGAATAATCAGTCACCAAAGTCTAAACTGGAATCATTGTTTGGACATACGACGTGAATTAGCTGCAGAAACAGCAACGACTTCTCTGCTTGTATGTCTAGTTTCCTCAATGGAGAATATTACAAATTTAACATATCTGCATATGTTACTCAAAATAAATGAATAGCAGACCTAGAAAACCAACAAATATCATCCATGTAAATCACAATCAGTTATTATTATTCAGAGTGCTAAAGAAAATAACGTCGCAGACGAACTTGCAAGACAGAAAGCCGAGATTTTTAAAAGCCGACACGGAAAAAAAATGACAATATGGAGCAAAGTAGATTTGCTAGGAATGGTACACTGAAAAAAGTACAAATGGAATTGGTTGAATTCCCATTTATGAGGGCGATTTGATAACTAACTTGGTTTGCAATGAAAGAAAGCAATTTGAGTTTCGCAACAGACTTTATTTTTCGACATAATCCCCTCGAAGTTCAACGTTTCTCCAGCTTCGCGATTCCTTCACGGCAATGGATTTCTTCGATTTTTTCAAAATACTGGTTTACTTTCTGTATGACCTCTTTATTGGACTCAATTTTTCGTCCTGCCGGAAAAGTCTTTAGTTTTGGAAATAGATGGTAGTCCGAGAGAGTTAGATCTGGCGAATACCCATAATGCAGAAGCAGTTGAAATCGTAGCTAGGCCAATTTTTGCTGTGTGAACAGGCTTGAATGGACGTCTTGGCCATTCCCGGAAGTTTCTCTGTTATTGTCGCTTTTAATCGGTTCAAAAACCTCTTTTCAAGGTAATCAATTAGGAGAATTCCCTTTGGTCCCAAAAAACTGATACCATGATCTTTCCAGCGGATGGAATGCATTTCACATTTTTCAGAGTCGAGTTCCCAGGGGCAATCCATTGTCTGGACTGCTGCTATCTTTCCGGGGCATAGTGGTGTATCCAAGTTTCGCCCATTATCACAAAACGACGAAAAGCCTCATTTTTCTAAAATATTAGCAAATTGTCGGCAGATATTCGAACGCGAATTCGCTTTTGCTCTTAAGTGAGTAAAGGCAGCATCCATCTTGCGCACAGTTTTTGCATGTGCAATTTTTTATGCAAAGCTAAGTGAACTCGCTCAGTTGAGATGCCTGTGGCTTCCGCTAACTCGCGTACTTTCACGCATCTATTGGCTAAAATCAAATCATGGACTTTATCAATAATTTTGGGTGTCACAGCTGATTTCGGGGCTCCAGGGCGTGGTGCACCTTTGATGAACATCAGTGTAGGTGACATCCTCTCATGAATTTCCTTCGCTGTTTTTCTTTCCAGATAAAAGAATTGGATCACACCACGAATTCCAACTTTATCCATTTATCCCTATTCCTCGAAATATTTATGTTTAGATAAATGTCAAACAACGAATTACTGTCAGGATGACTTAGTACCAGAGAATATATCTCATAGGAATGACACTTTATGACTACAAATACAGATTACATTTGCGCCCTCTATTAGTGTGTGAACCAAGTTAATTATCAAACCACTCTCGTAATTGTATCGTGATTTTAAGAAGGATTACAATGCAAATTTGGTACTGCCCTGTGCTAGTATAATTTTGTAAAGATTTTAATGCAATTGTTGACGCATTTTCATGCTCAGGAATAAATAGTGACGTAACTCATTCAATGATGACAAACAGGATCGTAATACCTGCAATATTAAAGTATAAATACCGATCCTGTCCGTTAGCATTATCCGCTGGTTCCTCAATTCAACAAACGGCTTTCAGCCCTAAAACCGCCAACCTTGTCTAGAATCGTACGCCAGTCGGAAATTATTCCCCTAAGAACCAGAAATACTCTCGCGAGTAGAAACTTCTGAGTATAATTTTGTGTAAGCTCGCCCGTGTTTCGTAATTTTCTTAATTTACATTTTCACCGGAATATGTGTGTATGTGCGACGGCAGCTGAGTGAAAATTATTATTAGAATTAATTAATTACTTCAAGATACACACATTAAAAAGCTGGTGTGTTTACGTATTCGTATAATAGATGGTTCGGATAGGGGAATATTGAAATAAATATGGAAACGTTAAAAGCGTTAATATGTTATTGAATTTATTTTTAAGATTCGCCCTAGTATTTTTAGCTTTGGTATTTATTAGAAATTGATTAGGTGAATGTATGCTATTAATCTGTTTTTGTTGTCGAAAACGGTAAAATTATGCGTTTTACAATCTTTAAATGTTTTGTTTCCAAACTTATAAATAACACACAATAAATTAGAAGGATTATAAATATTTAATTTAAAATTCGTAATTTTAACCTCAATTCGATAAAGGTATTTTAGGATCCCTTTCAATCTTAATTCCTAATACGTCTAGCACGTAAAATTTAATTTTTGTACTCTGTTTTGTCGAAAAGGATCTAGAAGTCAGAGCGTCTGGTGTTGAAAACCAATTTAACAATTAACTATCGTTCAGTACCACTGGTGTCCCGTTTTACTTCAGCGTGAAGAAATACTTAGTTGACACAGCTGCTATAGCGGCAGCCGGAAAAGCTTTTACTGAAAATACTTTAACCAAAGCTGTCGTTTCTAGGTAATCAATATTATTTTTAGTTTTATTTAATACCTGGAATTATTTTGCATTGTAACCGTGAGGGCTGAGAATTAAACTCGATATATTTGCAGATTATGATCTAGAATTCTGAAAATTAGTTTTCAAACAAAGCTGCGACACTGGGAAAAGTTTTAAGCTATTATCAGAGGTGAGGAGTAGGTCTACCGTTTTCGATAATGAAGGAAAACCGACTGAATTTATTCGTCAAAGGAAATACAAGTTGTCTCTCAACGAGTCCTCCTCTTTCATTTGATCTACAGTTTTAAAGTCTGTTTAGGTATAATTGGCTCATGAATTCAGTCAATCTTTCAGTCATAATTAGTACTAACTAGTGAAGTCCTACAACATAAAATTTAACGAAACTAGGACTAAATTTTCTTTTTGACAATCTACTAAATGTTGGCAAGAATGGACGACTTCTCCGAATTTTCTTCTCTGATGAGGCAACAATTTCATGTGCATGGTTGCATCAATACCAACAATACTCATTATTAGGCAAAAGAAAATCCCCGTAAAAGTTTAACTCCATAACACCCATAACTCTGCTAAAGTTATTACTTGAGTGGTGTTCTCCAGGGACATAATATCCCTATACTTTTTGTAACTAAGAGACA
>SMLS01052585.1:0-13957 GCA_004785975.1 Popillia japonica
AAATCAGCACAAAACTGGTGAAACAAAGTGATGGCTTCAATATTGAAAACATGGTGAACCTGTTTCTACAGTGGCAATATGCCCGATTTGATATAAAGGGCTTTCATTTAATACCGAATCCCACGTGACCTCTTTTAGATATGCAACCCATTTAACAGGATGGTAACACATATTTTTAAAAGTAAAATTCCTCCAGAACTTTATTTACATAAGTATATTGACAAATAAAATTTTACAGGTTAAGTTTAAATTGTAAATAATCAGAACTAAGTAACGGAAAAATAGTTATATTAAATGTTGAAAGTGGTTTCAGTTGTTTTCTAGACAAATATTTACTCGTTTTAAATTTTCAAGGTAAGCCGATTAGATAGCTTAGGGATATTTCTTGTTTTACGAACATATTATTTACGTCATCTTATGTCAGAGATCACGTGGGTTTCGATTCTAAATGAAAGCTCTGTACTACCGAAATGTGTAATCCTGCATAACATTAAATACCACTTACGAGACCTTGCGACCTCTATAGTGACAATTACACATCTCCGTTATTTTGTGACATTGTTTTTTTGTTCGTACCAGGCAATTTACTTAATGGATTTGTTATTATAAACAACAACGATTATAGTTAATATCTGGCATTCTATAAGATTGCAACTATGCACTGCATAGTAATTAAGTTTGAACATTATAGCTCGACGGGATTTTTTATTTAGAAAATCTATTGTGTAAAATACTACCATTATATATTATATTCTACTAGGCATTCGAATTGTTATTATCAATGAGTGATAAACTATTTTATGTACATATTTCACGTTACCCTATTAGTGGTAATTTGATGTAGTTGGGCACAGCCACCAGACAGTAAATAATGTGTTATCCGTGCTTATTTTTTTGTGACTACTATAATGTAATAATATTACAGATGTGTATGCTTCTCTTTCTATAGTAAGTTCAGAACGTATGGCTTCGTATTGAATTACAAGAAAACGTGTTGAACTATGGCCTAAATTTTGATTTTATTGGATCATTTTACACGACAGTGAAGTATATGAAATGTAAAACTGGACGTGTAGGCATACACTACGCTGCAAAACTAACCACTCATATATCGTGATATATTTATTATACATTTTAAAGTATGTTATGTTTTAATTAAAAAAAAACCAAAGAATTTCAGACAAATATTATTTATTACTGTTGCAAGAGCAATTTTAGTGTTTTCTTTTGTGTAACTTTTAACTGACATTTGGATTTTCAAGCAAATATTAAACCACCACATGAAACTGCAAAACATTGCCGATTTAAGCATGTCTCCATTTCCATTAATAAAGAAAATACTGCCGCAATACGATTCCGCCTGGGATTCGTCCTACATGAAAATAACAAGAAAAATATTCAAAACATTACATTAGTAGAAGCCTCTTGAAAGTTAGTACATATGCAATTTTCGTTAAATCGTCTGTACTTATTTATTCCTAAACACTTCACTTTCTTAAATTACAAACATTCACTAGTTAGTTAGTCAAAGTACAAAAGGTTTGAAAGGATTAATTTTAATTAATGCTGTAATAAATATTTACGTAGGACATGTATCTTGTATCTTCCACATAATTTTATTTTCTTCACGTAACACATGTTTAAACAATAAAAAGCAAATTTTCACCAATTAACTTAAGAAAAACCATCAAATAACAATAGCTCTAGACTTTAACTGCTTAAAGTAGGAAGGAAGCAAATTAGGGGAAGAACGGTGTAATGAGTGTAGTAGTAAAAAGATGAACGACATATGTTGGTATTAAACGCGCACCAATTTATAGATGTCGGATAGTAAACTTGCACCTGTCTTTTGTGAAAGAGGGGTTTCTTGTCCCTTGATATGTACACAATGTGTGGGGGTGACTACCATACGCGCGTGGTACGAAAGTCTTTAACATTGGACATTGAACTAGTAGTATACAGTTATCTAAGTGTATCGAACTTTTCTTTATGTAATTATATCATGGAGGTACACCTGCCTTTCGATTTTGCAGGAAAAAGGCCATCTCTTCGTGTTTCCCTGTTTTTTTTTGTTTTACTAGACACGTGCTCGTTAGAATCACGTGGAAGTATATTATATTAGGAATCTATGATGTTGTTAAGTATCTAAACTTTAATGACTTTAAAATAGGAGAATAGTTAGTGATTAGTAGTTTCTTGCTTGAAGTAGTATAGCAAATTATAACAAAGACCTGATGATATTATCAATCCATTTACATACATACATATATGGGGTTATTTTATTAGTCAAGAAGTTTTCGGATTGTGTTAAAATTAAGTAACAAGTTCAAAATTATTATTTCTTTCCGATCTGCTCAGTAACTTGTACCAGAAGGCGGAAGGATGTCGTGATAACTGATAAAAAGATAGTCCATACATTACATACTACCTTCACATATTTTGTTATTGAATATGGATTGTTGCGTAATAATAATCTTCCTGATTTTGTGAAATTAGCAAAGAATAGTTGCTATACCTTGTGTCTTAGAAGTCGTATATAGCTATTTTTTATATGTGGTAGTCACAGCTGCAGTAACTTCCTAGCTATATTGCTTATCGGACTACTGCATATTCTGATACATATGTATGTATTTTACTGTGTCATTGCGTTTTTGTACGATTTATTACAATATTTCTTTCTTTCAATTTGGCGGACGCGCCGGTTGTTTAAGTGTGTGTTGCTTAAATAATATAATGTAATAATATTATTTTGATGAAATATTTTTTCAACAAATACCATATCTTTTCTGAAAACACAAGATTTTTGCAAGAGGGTTGTATAAACTGAAACCATTCATTCATGGGGGAATTACTTTTTTAGTTGTAATGAAATATTTTTTTGATAACATTTAATGGACACTTGAGTAAACCTTCTTTAATGCATTTAAAACTGCCTTCGCAAATATTCAAAATATATAGTGTAAGTATCTTAAGTTTCTATTTCTTTTAATAACAGTTTTAATTGCTTATGTATGTATGTATGTAAATACATACAGCCCAATCGTTCTAGGATGGCGAGAGCCGGCGCATTTCGATTTTGTATTCGGGCAAGGTCGGCGAACGAGAAAGCGTTAGTTGTTATCAGCATAGGCGTAACAAATAAATTTGCTATACGACCGAAGAAAACTCAAAATAGTTGTTATATTTTCAGCGTAATCGTTTACGATTACGTCTTTTATTCGGCGTGGAAAATAAGGGCTTGTGAATATCCTCTGGTTGACCGTTTCCTTTCTTGATTATTCGCTCAATAGTCCTGACTGATATTCCAGTTGCCTTGTTCACTAAACTTTTAACTTCTACGCAAGTCTTCTCTACCTCAACTTCGCAAAAATACGTAAACACGTTAAAAACAATTTCACGAGCTTGGCTACTTAAAACTTTGTTTTTAGTTACATTAAAACTACGTCAGAAGATTGCAGCGCCTAGCAAATATATACCCAGTATTATCCATACGCATAACTGCCTTAATTAAGAACCTATTAAAATTTAGAAGAATTTATGATTATGTTTATTAGATACCTGTCATTAATATACTATTTGCATATTAGAAGTTATAACATTTATTTGTTTCTTTAGACGATTAACTATTATTATATATTTATCTTTGATATACATAGTTGTAACGAAAGTATTTTCACGAGATAGAAATGCAATTAACATTTCTAGAAATTATCTATTTCTCATAATGCACACCACTACCGCTATTTGAATTGGAGGTCACCTTTAAACCACTGCGCATCCCCTGCTCTCGCCACGCTACGGCGATTTACCTGTACAGTTCTTTCGTTGGATCTTTGCCGATACGTGATTCGTTAACCATTATAAGCTAAGCCACACGATTGTATGTTCTCCTTGACTAACATGAAATTTAGAAAGAAATAGAAAATGGCAGGTTTGTCTGATTCGACTAGATTCGTATGGAAAAAATGGCGGAATGCCTGACGTATCGGCAAAGATCCAACGAAAGAACTGTATGCGGTTACAGGCACGTGTTCTTAGACACATTCTTAATTATGAAACAAAGTCATGCTCAGAGGTAAGCAGGAAAATGGGTTTGTGAATTGTACTAATCTGCAGAAGGATGGTTGGTTCTCTGAATTTCCTGTAACAGAATTGTATCGTATATTGTACTACGTTAGAAAATGTGAAAACATCAACTGCAATATGATTTTTTTTTAGTTTGAGTGAGGAAAAATGCCTCAATGTACCATCAGTGACGAGACCCATCACCGGTATATATGGCTTGCACCCACTAGAAAACCTCACTATGTAGGGTGTAGAATCCATCCCGGAATCGCGTTACTTCCGGATGACACCTCGTAGTTAGCCTCAATTGGCTGCCTCCATTGCTTGGAGGTCTCTCTTTTTTTGCTTCAGAGATAGTAGTTTACCTCACCGTGTTGTCGATACATCCACTCCATGATGTTACGGATGAGTCTGGCCGTCCATCGGCCTCGCGTCTCGATCTGCCAGCGCTCTTGCCAGGTTTGCGGTAGCTTGCCAGCCGTGTCCAGCACACATAGCGGTCTGTATGCTAGAGCTGTCGCCGGGTCGCCCATGCCTTTGCTTATCAGTGCCAGTGGTTGAACTTTCCATCTCTCCCAAAAAATTGCAATATGAAAATAGCTTCACAAAACACGAATAAAATTGTCAACCGCTTTTTGAACATCGCAAATAAATATATGAAAGTAGACTTATGTGTAGAAAAACGTTGTTGTTAATAGAGAAAGGAATTTAATAAGTCAACACGTGATAACTGAAGAGTAGTCACGCTATTAAAAAAAGGCATATCAAATGAAATCCATGAAGGCGATCGGCTATGATCAGCTCGTATCCCTTGTGTTTATTCTGTGCTATATAGACTTCGCTTTCTGCTAAATGTCGTTATGTGACTCCTTTATTTGAGTTATAATGTTAGTTTACGTTAAGAAGCATTAATTTATCCATTCACCAAGTAGAGTTTAGGGAGGAATACCTGGTAGTTTTCTGTTATTTTATTTATAGAACATAAGTGCCTATTGTAAATTTTTACCTAATTTTTTGGTTTTTAGAGTTGCTTATCTTTCCAATACAAATTTTAATTTAGAAAATTTGAAACGATAAAAATTTAATTTAGTCTGAACGATCTTAATTCTGAACGACAATAACACCAGCATTTAATTCTAATGCTATGTATTACTGACAAGTTGCGCGTTATGCCTATCAAATTAAAAATAACTTTCATATTATACATATGTTGTTTTTAGTAAGTAACACAACAAATGCTATTGTAAATGTGACAGAGAGAGAACGTTCTTTTAAACAATTTGCTTACTAGGGTGAAATGAGTTACCACGAACATCATCACATTAATGCATCGATTTTACGCCAGTTTAGTGGAAAATCTAATTTGCAATGCAGATATCGTCATCCTACTATAACAACATAAACAACGTTCTCGTCATCGTGGGAAAAAATGTCATGCTCAGATAATTTCCACCAACTGTGAAAGATTCTAAATGTAAATAATAGTGTTACATCAGATACTCATTCTACATATATTAAATGGGAATGAGGAAGGGTCATTTTTAGAAGCGGAACGCAAGGAATTAAACAAAATGGGATAAAGTAATGAAAAGCGTAGCATTAAGTAATGTATGTCCTCTGTTTTGGTTATGGTTTTGGATATATGTAAATCTACTTTTTGAATACGAATTGTCAACTATATTTATAACTCATTTTTTCAGTCTCAGGTAAAGAACAACACTCTCTTGAATATTTAACTTTCTAGGAAGTCCGTTATTTAGTATATCACTAAATGCATACATAATAACATGCATAATTCCCTAAACTAAGTTTGAAAGAGTATTGATGTATTATACTATCTTCGTGATTATATTAATGCAGTCGCTGGGATGTTAGCATAATGTTTATACAATGTCTGCTGCACCTTTATTAGTATGATTCGTCCAGTAATGTTAAGCTAATCAAAGAGTCAGTAACAAGTCAGTAGTAAGAAAAATGACATATCATTCTAAGTATAAATAGTATGCAGGTGATAATCGACGATACGTAAAGGACATTGACATACATATATCTAACACTTCAAGCGACATTGACTCAAGCTTCCTGCACGAGACATTCTGCAAGGAGTGTGGTACGATCTCTTTGCTTTTGTTGTTATACTTAATCTGTTAAAATTTTTCACTTTCATAAAGAGGTTTGGCCTGGGTTGTACTGGGATTAGACTTGACAAAGAGGGGCAAGTTTCAGTGCAGTGCGAAGAGCAACTTGGAGCGAGCGACCGGCCGTATCAAGCTAGCATTCAGTTCACGTTTACGTACTCGCATCGTCTGATCGTCGTGATTTTCATGAGTGAGCATAGGCGATGCGGACGCATCAATGTTTACACATAAAATAATAATAAAAAATATATTATATAACGTAATGAAACACTTGCTGTTTTAAGAAGCTTCCATGAAATCACAAACTGGGTGGTGTCTATTAAATATTTGAATCATTAAATATGTTGTCCTGTTAGCTGTTAGTCAAATGAGTACTGCTTGCGGAATAAATATTTTTTAATTGTGAAACCAATTGTTCCACATCAAGTACTCACTTTCGCAAATTCGAGGGAATCTGAATCCATGTCAATATCACTTTCAAGTTTTCGCCTTCCTCCGTGTGAGTGAACATCATCCACAAGTTGAACAGAATCCACAACATCGAATCATTTTGTAATTTTTCAATTCCCTTCGCTCGTCCCTAGTAGTTCGTGCGAATAGTTTCTAAATCACTTTTTACCTGACTATCTTGAAATATTTTCTGGCTTTTCTTAATAGCTTAGGCGTGTCTCGGCTGTGATAGTTCAAGTACCTACTTTTGTGTTCCATGTTTCCATTATAAGCGGCAAACATCAAAGAAAAAGAACGAACACTTGTAACCAAGTGGTGTTGCGTCATATTTGTTGCTGTGGTGTGGAGAAGTTGTAACTTGTTACTGTACACCGTTGCTGTTTGTACTGTTTGAAGGGAACAACTAGTGCGCTATTTCATTTTCTATTTAAACATGTCGGATTTTAAGTGGAACAACGAGTAATTAATTCTTAATTGAGTCTTACCGAAGTTTCGAGTGCTTGTGGAATCCAACAAATCAAAAATACAAATGCAGAAATATGAAGGTAGGTGCATGGACAAAATTAAGTGAGATTCCTGGAGCAAATAAAACCGAAGTAAAATGAAAAAGGAGATTGCGCAGTTCTTTAGAGAATGAAAAAATATAGTAGTTCCAAAAAGTGTAGTGTTGAGGGCAAATTTTTTGTCAGCTCTAATGCGCCGTAGTGGTTTCTTTCTCGCAGACGTCGCATTCAATAGTTATTTTCTTTTCTTTTTTTTATGAATTATTATTAATATGATAAAAGCTGCTGCTGCTAGTGCAAGAGACTCCTCATCGGTCGACATCTTTAAACACTGTTGACTTACAATTAGTGGAAAAACTCTGTTCGAACGGAACAGAAACACGGTTAAGTGTTTGTTGCTTCGATGAAGAGAAAATGTTTATATAAAATGTTGCTACTTTGGAACCAACGGCAACATACACCAACACAAATGTTGCTTTGGTGTAGGTCCACCTTTAAGTAATTACACAGACAATGCTACTAGACAATTCTAGATGTTCTAGATTATTGCTGCATGTAGGTACTCATACAATCATACATATTTGCTTAGTTATTAAAAAATAAAGAAAAGTTGTGATGCAACAAATTAGAAATGCTCGAAGTAGATGCTGGTTACGACTATTTTGAAACATCTATCATCTACATTGGTGGACATGAAAATAGAGCCACTCTAAGAAAAACAACAATTTTCTGTGGTGTAAAAAAAGCATAGAATGTGAGACAAAAATAAACAATGTTAAATCTATTTACTTTATTTATAAACAAGAAAATACAGGATTTGTTAAGTAAAATACTGTTTTTCAATAAAAAATGCTAAAAGATATCGAAAATTGACTGGTGTCGGTTGGACATAAAAATAGAGCCACAACAGAATATAATTAATAATCATCTTCGGCACTACAGCTGCTAATATTTAGTTGCTTGCCCTTTGTTAGAGACAACAGCTGGACACCGCCCTGCCATGAATTCAATCGGCTGTCGACACCTAGCTGTTGAAATGGCACACCATTCTTCTCCCATAATTCAGCCTTGTTCTTTATTTTGTATCTCCCGACCGCCCTTTTTAAATCCTTCCATAGATTCTCTATGGGATTTAGGCTGGGAGACTGTGAGGGTTATACTAATAGGTTTATTTTTTCTTCCTCAAAAATTTTTTTGCCATACGCAAAGTATGCTTGGGATCATTATATTGCTGACAAATCCATTTTAACGGCATATTTTCCTCCGCGTAAAGCGACATCATATTTTGAAATATGTTAACATACTCACTTTGGTCTATATTCCCTCTGATAAATAAATTGGACCCATTCCTGATTACGAAACCGCACCCCGCAGATTAATATTGTCTCCACCATGATTGTTGGTCTTTTTGGTATATTTAGGCAGCAATTCTGTACGTGGTAGTGTTCTAACATATAGTTTACCATCGGAACCCATCATATTTATTTTAGTTTCACCACTCCACAAAATCTTTTTCCATTTATTAATATTTTGCGCACCACTCCAATTCAGATGTTCCTTCGCAAATCTGAGTCAATTTTTTATATTTTCCGTGCTCAGTAACGGCACCTTTTTGGCGACCCTCCATGTAGGTAATTTTCCTGTAGTCGTCGGCGAATCGTACCTGCCCCAATGGTTAACTTTAATTCTTAATGTCTGTAGATGATTTGAACGGATCTGCGCGCGAAACATAAACAATTTGTCCATTTGTTTAAGGCATAGTTTTTCGCTTCGATCCGCGATTTTCTTTAGCGTCTCCTGGTTTTAATGCATTTTCAACCATTTTCTTTGAATATTTGCTGTTTTGCCCTGCAACATTCCCTAGTTATGCAATGTTAAAATCCCTCACTTCAATCGAAGTGCAATGACGTGCTTGTCTCATTTGAAGTAAATCTATGTAATGTATTAGAAATTCTATGGTTCTCAATAAAAAGTGCCCTTACCTGATGTAAACACAGCAAAAAACACGTGCAGTAAACCTTATGCTTAAATCACTAGATCTGCGTTGAGCAAGTGGCTTTATTATTGTAACCAGAACGAAATTTCGGGATTCATTCAAAATGGGAATTCCCACAACATGCCTACGCTATTTTGCGATCATTTCGGTAACTTATGCTAATAGTCATTTTTATCGACTTCAATAATAAGTGGCGGTGCAATCATCGTATCCTAGTTTGTTATTACAATAGATGTATATTTTTTAACCCAGTGGCTCTATTTTCATGTCCACCACTGTATTTAACAGGACGGCAACATTCGTTCGAAGCTTTTTAAATCAAATGTTGTAACATAATTGAATTTGAATATTGGGTCTTTGCATGCGATGGGTATGCAGAACCGAAAAGTAAATTATCGCCTATAAGCTAGTATTTAAGAGGTCTGTTATCATAATCGCATATATGTATGTAAGTTTGCGAGAGAGAAAGGAGTGGTATACCCTACCGTGATCAATTGTTTAATACAGGCCCGACTGTCTCCTATGTGCTTGTATCAGGCTGGCAGGAAAATTATGCGAAATGATCGCATTATTTATAGTTTGAACTTTCATTCGATGTACAGTCATGGACAGATAGAATGTCCGGGTGTACGGAGTGCAAGCTGCGCTCCTGATACAATTCGCTTGACGGCACAATCGATATTGTATCAGGAGCGCAACATGCACTCCGTATACCCGGACATTCTATATGTCCATGATAGTACATACTATGCATTCGCTTATAGCATACACATCGTTGTTTCTGCCAGCATACATATTTGAATTTAGTTTGTATAAACGGTAGCATTTAGTAAAACCGCAAATACTTTTTTTGTGATATATCTTTGCATGTTTGAAGCGCTGGTGGAATTAAATTAATTCCCATTCAACACCTAATAAGTAGTTTATTGTTAACACGTTGTGGTAGAACTACATATGTCAATACTTTCTGATAGCACAACACTTTTGTGGGCTATCGCAGTATCGCAAACAATGGAATTGCTTTATATATAATATACTATACATCATGCTGAAATACAGTAATTGTGATTTTACGCGATAAAACAACCTTCAATATATTTTTTTGTAATAAATATAGAAAATTTGACAAAGTTTAAATCATTTTGAAATTAATTTTAAATTAAAAACCATCAGACTTAGAAACCCACTTAATTTCAATTTAAAATAGTATGAATTATATTAAATTGCAATAAAATTGCGTTATGCTATATTTATTATATAGGTAGTCGGTTATTGCCGCATATTTTATTCTGTAATCAGATCTCAAATCATTGGTGTGCTCCTATTGTAATAAATATACGCAAAGACTGGATACTGAATACAACTTTATAGATACACTCATTTGTATGCAATATAACGCTTAAATATCATTGGACTCATGTCTTCGACGCCTACGTCACTTACAGAGAGCATGTTTCGGCTTGTCAGAAGCAACCCTACTAGTTCCTATAGAATAAAATGTGACAGATGCAAATGATTTTCGGATAAAAACGGAGGCCATACCAGCATCTCCAACTACATTGAATTGACCATATCCATCTTCAGTCAGAAAGCGTATTGGAATTTGGAGTGATGTAGAACAAGATAATGAACTAGTCATCTTAAAGGGCGTTTTATCCACTTTCCAAGTAATTACTATCCAAACTGATAGCTAAGTTATCATTAGAGTGCTATAAGCCGCCAAATTTGGTTACAAGTAATAAAATAGTGTGGAAGTTCTTTTGTTTGATCTGACGTCGCTGCTAAGGGATAGTTCTTATTAGAACATACTCCGACATCGCATATTATGAGATTCTCGGAATTCATCCAAGTCAGTCTTTATGGGCAGAAAACTCTCAACCAGTTTGTGAAGTTTTTGTTCGGGTGCAATCAAATTGAAATCATTAAAATGGAACAAAATGTGTTTTTTTGTTATATTTAGGTAATGCTACAATTAAAAATTGCGTTAATTTGTGTTGTGGACGATTGTCTCATACTGTAAATATACACTGCTTCAGGAGATTAACGCACCATGTAGTAAACGATAATGAATTCGTTGCAGGTCGACTGGTGACAAGTTCTCTTTGAAGACGAATCCAGATTTTGTCTTTGTAACTGTGATAGACGTGTTCATGTGTACAAACGACCAAATGAACCATATGCTCAGTGCAGGTGGAGCTCCTGTAATGGTCTAGGGAGCCATATCTTTGACAGCGCGTACGGATTTAGTAGTGTTAACCCTTTCACTGCGCAACGTTTTAAACAAAATGCTTCCGTGGTACGATTGAATTGAGCCAATGTGTCTTTACATGGTTCGCACAGTGAACAAAACAAGTTTGCGCAAAAGACACTTATGTGCGCTTGTCCAGTGACGAAGACAAGTTTGGATCGATAGAGGGAAAATAATTGTTTAAGGTTTTTTCTATGTCAGACACCACCTTTTTTTGCAGATTCGTCCGGCTCGCGCAGTGAAAGGGTTAAATAATGGGAGTCTCAATGTTGATCGGTACACATCAAACATCCTCCAAGACTATGTTGTGCCATTCGCGCCTTCAGACCATTTTTTTAATTAATGCAAGATAATGTGCGACCGCACAGTGCTCGCATAGTTCAAAATTATATTGAGACTGTTGGAATCAATACCACGAACTGGTCAGCAAGAAGTCCAGATCTCAATCCAATCCAGCATGTCTGGGACATGCTTAGTAGACGCCTACAAGGTTATCCGAACCCTGCCAACAACCTGGAAAAGGTGGGGCGCCGCCTTGTTGAAATATGGAATGAATTGGAACAGAATGACATAAGCTTGCTTATTTTGAGCATGAGTCACTGATGTGAAGTCATTATTAGAAGCAGAGGAGAAAATACTCGATAATAAGGTGTTTTTATTAAAAATTTCGCTAATTAAGATTTTCGATTTTTTCCATTTTTCATTGATTTTCACTGTCGTTTAATTTGTAAAGGCTAATTTTGTAACAGATTATCCAAAGTTGAGTATTAATGGTTGTTAGTGATCGAAGAATTGAATATACTTCTCTATCCCGTCATATACTGTTGTTTTCTAATGAATTTCTTAGTGGTGGGTTAATTTCTTGGAGCAGTGTAGAAACAGAAACGTAAAATGACGTACATAAATTGTAAATTTCGTCTATAACATAATGATATTTACTCTGTATATACACTGTTCAATCCCAAGGATAGCCAAGTGTATAATTTCTGTTGATTATGTAATAGAAATAGGGTGAGTTATGGCAGGATTTTAATTTGTATTACCGTTAATACAATTTTTTTACAATTATAATATACTTATAATATGTTAATGGGTATTACATGCCGTCATTTAATATTCATAAATTCACCACACATTTAAAATGACAATTTCTTAGTGTTCCTTATTTTTGAATATCGTAAAATTCCATTGCATTTCTCCTGGTAATTAGACAACATTTTCGCACTGATACCTTATATACCAATGCACACGTTTAATTATAAATTACTATGTCCGAGAAAGTAAGTTGCTATCTTATCTAAAAATATGCATCTTTAACAGATAATCCAGTTCCGCCATAATGATTATTTCGCGATCATCTGTTGAGGTGATATAAATTCGTATTTATTAGTGCACCATTACGAAAACGTTCGTTCACGGAAATTGTACTTATTAACTTGGTTCTTATCTTAGCTTTCATTGCATGTTCTAATATTGCATATCTATTTATCCGTACTTTACAATATTTAATTTTAAATATGTATAGACGGCTAAATTACGATGCAGCTATTGAAAAAGATCGGAAAGGGAAGGAAACGCATATTAATTGCAGTCCTTCTTCTTTAACCCCTTTTATATATGTCCTCTTTTTTTCTGTTCCTTCGGCAGACGGAAATGCGTGCATAATGTAAAGACAGGAAATAGGTTCTTTGATGACTATTCCAACCATGTCTCCCTTTTTCGTTGTAGGCTACGACGTGAAACAGATGACATAGTTCTTTTGTTCTCTATTCATTTGTATTCGATTAGTTATCCTACACATTAATTTGAATACAGAAGTCATAAGTCAAACTATACAGTTATAGGGTCTATTGGGTCGATTATTCTACATAATTACCAAATAATGGTACTTTCAATCTTTATGCAATATTGTGTTTTATATGTATATATTATCAAAAAATTCGTCCTTATTGGTCTTTACTATTTTCTTTCAGATTATTCTATGTATCATTTTAAACATTTTAGCCTGAATTTATCGGCTGCTTCCCGTAATTCCAGGTAAGGAATAAATACCGAAAATTAATTTATTGAACAGAATGGTATTTGCATAGTTTTATTTGTAGCTATTACAGCCGCGAAGGAGAGTGACAATAGGACTCGTATGTAATGCACTTTATATGTACGGTTTTCGTTCTCCCTCTATATGATGTACATATTTCCAGTTGTTTCTACCTTCAGACATGACGTTCTAAATGTAAATTTCCGGTGAATTTAATTTGCTCACTAATAGTATCCGCTAAGTGTAAGGAATATTTTTCCCACGCATTTTACTTTGTTGAATGAACACTTGCGCACATGAACATGTAGGAGTGACAAACACGCTTTTTTCAAAAGTATGTGTCCACCTTACTGATATATTGCACGTATAAGAGCATTATCAGTAGTAATATCCCTAGGATAGTGATAGTAATTTTATTAGTTTCCGAGAGCACGTTGCTTGGTAACATCCCGACGCCGTAGGCGGAGGGATGTTACCTAAAGAAACATGCTCGAGGAAACTAATAAAATTATGAGGATT
>ML216424.1:340-16248 GCA_004785975.1 Popillia japonica
CCCTCCCTCTTCTGCTGCCCCCTCCCCTCCCTCTTCTGCTGCCCCCTTCCCTCCCTCTTCTGCTGCCCCCTCCCTTAATGTCCCCAAGTTCTGCCAGTCCGGCAGTTGGTCGATTTGTGTCTGTTCCTTTACCGGTCTCGAGGTCTGTCCGTTTGCTGATTCGAGTCTGTTGGTCGGGCTATCCAGTTCTATTCCGTAAGTGATTACCTGCGGAATAGACGCGGATAGACCAACTGACAGGCCCCGAATCAAACGGACAGACCCGGATCGATAAGTGAACAGACACGAACCGACAAACGTCAGTCGTGTCTGGCCGTCCATCGGTCCAGATCCGTCTGAATGAAGTCCGGATGCGCCGGGGTCCAGAACCGTTGGAGTGTGGCCGGTTGAGAAACCCATTGACAACGGGCTGAAGTGGATTTGTAAACGAACAGATAGACGTAGACAGATGTCATCTTTGCACACACAACAAATTTTGCGCGCATGATAAACTATACTACACGAAATTTCTTTAAAGAGACTAAGTGCGCAACGCGCTCTTTGTCTGATTAATGAAATTTTCCGTTCCATAGTTTTCCAGTACGATCAAAATTAGAAGTGCGAGCGATGCATCGGTCGACGGCTATTCGTTGGTTGTGTGGTATCCACATCAGCCTGTTCCTCAATGCAGCCTGTCAATGCCTAAAACAGTAGCAATTAAGACAAGAGATGATCCGAAAATCTAATTGATTGTTTCGAATTTCAGAGAACACACGGAATAGCAGAGAGCGGCAATTGAAAATCAAGAAATACTTCTTGCTTTAAGATATACACATGTTACATATACACATATACTACATATTTAAATATTGTATAGTTACTGAAAGCTCTTCTTAAGTCAATAAAGAACGTTCTAGAAATCTTCTGAGTTTTACTATTAGCATTGAAGGGTCTAGTCATAAAAAAAGATACAACTATTATTCAATAGATATAATACAAAAACAGAGTTACAAAGTTTAGAAAATATTACGTATATATGTAACTCTTAAATATTAGTCCCTACAGAAATTAAGCAGTACTCAATCAATTAAAAAATACATAGTGCAAAGTTATACTACAAGTCAAGAAATAAGTCGCTATTACACGACGCGCAGGAAAAATAGACAAAGATAAACCTACAAAGCGAGATTAGAGACTGATATAAAATTAAAAAACGTAAGAATTTCCTTAACTTAAACAGAAGCTCCAGATCTCCACGGTAAGAGGCAAGGTAAAACACTTATGGGAACATATAACCGAAAGAAATATTTAGAATGCAATAACCTTTGCAAACTCAATATCCGTAATTCACAGGGATTATATCGGGCTACTGCAATCTGAACGGACACCTAAGTATTGTGGGGAAAAGATGAAATATCCATCCATCTACTCTCAAACTGCTCTGTACTGTGCAACTCAGGGGCCTTACACCTAGGAGCACATGAAATTGAAGAGGGAGAATTACCTAATCTGGGCTCTTCCGACATCTTGCACTTTTAAAAGGAATCAGACTAATCGGCCAACTATCAATACAGCGAGAATAGGGGACATAATAATGTTTTAGGTCGCAGTGTATCATCACCCTAACACTACATACATGCATACAAATAAATTATTATTATCATGATAAATAAGCAATCATATCCATCAGTATTAGAGCAATTGACGACGCACAAGAAAAATCACCAAAATACAATGGAAAAGCTTTAACAAATTAAAGTGAAAAAGTAATCACCAATCAGCGCATAATAAGATGAAAAACTTGTTGCTATAAGCAGTACCTCAGTAAGTTAGACCACAGACAAGCAAACGAGAATAAAAATAGTATTAAACTTCCTAATCTAGTTTTAAAATTGGAAATAATTATTACCCATAGAAGTCAGTAAACATTAGATCAACCTATTTTTGTAAAAAAAATTACACCAATATACGATGAAACCAGCCATGAACTACCGAAACTTACGTGAAGACCAGTGAAGACGTATAGTCGAGGTCGATTTATAGTAACATGACCGCGATCAAATGATTAATAAATTTATAAAGATTTCATACCTAAACCGATTGGAGTATCTATCAAGAGTACTAATCTAAAAATGGTCAATATGCATATGCATATTAAATTATTAGCAAATTTATGTATCAAATCTTTCACGAATAGCAGCCTTGGAATGTAGAAGATCAAAATAAGTACGGTACGGTACGTGGTCAACTTACTAAACGTGGCCTTAAACTATACAATACGAAGTAGAGAAATTATATTGGAAGAAGAACAACCAACTAATAACATTGAAAAATATATGAATGAATCAACAATGAGGCTCTGTGATTTATAATAACCAGTCTAATACGAAAAAGTGTTGTCATAACGAGGTAACATTATTGCCTACATCAATCGGAAATAATATCGGTGATCATACAAGAACAAATTCTACATTGGATCAATAAGAATAAGTTTATTCGCGGTTCAACTCGTCTTCAATATTAGGTATTTAAATGTTCCTTCGGAAGCAAACACAAATAAAATTACACTAACCTATCATGACTGTACAAATACCCACAGTCTAAACAATGTAACTTTCATTCTTATTGATGTTATAACCGCGGTATTGCTAAAACTATCAAATAATCTCACGAATACGATTAAATTGAAAATATTAAGGCAAAGTGTACCTATATAATATTTACAAGAATCAGACGCGAACGGAAACTTTCAAATTGTACGGATTTACGAAAAGAGGGCGTTGATTTCGCCAAAAGTAAACTCCTGCAGGAGATTTAAAGTACATAACTCTTAAAGAATTCCTACCTTCTTATAGGATGGATTACAGCTTTTTTCCAACGAGAAACGCGTATGTTTAAATTTCAATACAATGTCTGCCTACAAAGAAGCGATTACCTTTTTAAGCATCTTTTGTTAGTTCAAAACAAAATAGTGGATACAGTAAAACTTGTGCTAATTTCTATTCTAACATTATTATTTGCTAAAGCACCGAATTGCAGGTCTGTTTGCCTACTTGTTTTCATTAAATTTCAACAGAAACAGCTACACGGCGCCGGTGTCAGCGAAAACGCCACGACGCCCTTGTATTTGTGTCAAGAGCCTAATAACTATTATTAATTTACCATTTTCATATTAATTGTAATAACTGACAGTCTTTGTTGCTTAACTTTATCACTAAAATAATAAACATAAATATTATCCGCCTACACCTTCTTTAGAACATGTATTCCATACTTTCGTAAAATATAGAAGGTATGCTACTACGATTATTTCTACCGAATAAAAAGGAAACGAAGAGCAAATTAGAGAAGTTATCCAATTAAATCGGCGAATCAAACCCGCTGTGGTGGAAAATTTCTCTTCCGCATCGTCGAAATGATAAACAAAAAGAATACCTACAGCCGATTGAAATTATCGTCGTCCAATTACATAAAAACACAACTTGAGCTTTCCGATGTTGACGAAGAGGATTATTCGACCTTGCCGCAGTTAATTGTTTTTCACTTCAGAACGATCATGCCTTCGGAAAATTTTAATGGGGAAAATAAGATGGAAATAATGAACAGACGTCGTCAACGTGTTGCTATTCCCGCTGATTTCTTTATACGTGTTTTCCATTTAAAAACGCGTTTTCGAAACAATTGTAAATATGACGCGATGAAATTCTATTACGCCAAGATATTTATTCGTAATGTATCAGCTACGAAGGCGATTACAGGAATATGAAAAATACCTCTCGTTTACTCGAATTGTATGAAACGAGAATTTTTGGATGATAGACGAAAGGGGTAATAACTGTATTGGTAATTTAAATAATAGAGAAAAATTGAATAAACCGATATTAGCTATAGTATGTCACCCATGGCAAATATAGTTAAGTGGTTTAATATGTTCTAATGTTGGAGACACTACTGTAAAATTATTATAAAGCATGTTATCTAACAGAGAGGAATTAAAGCGGACTTGGTATTAGGAACATCAAGCAATGTCATCAATATGTGTCCATCAGCAGAAATAGAACCAAAAGAGATTACTGTACGAAGCTGCATCTTTTCGATTTTGGCTACAACTTACAATGAGAATGAAACATGTTCGCGATGTTACCGGATACATTACTGAGAGGATGAAATTAGGCAAAAATTCACAAACAATACGCGGAAAAAATTTTCCAATTAATATAAGCCAAAGTATCGTCCTTAAAGATTATATTAGTCTAATAGAAAATTATTTAATTCGAGAACTAATTTAATGGTCACACTATGGTTTACTACGTAAGTATTTGAAACAGAACATCTTCTATAACATCCTGTTTTTTCGCTATCACGTATCATTGCGAATATCACTTGATCCGAAAAGTATATTCGCCCACTAATTTCCGATTCAAGTATCTATGTACTTATATATATGTATATATATATCATGAATTATGTCTGGAGATAAGCGTTTTAATGAAACTCATTGTAGTACAATTAAAATAAAAATCACTTGCACATACGAATGAATTCAGAGATAAAATAAAATCAAATAAATAAAATGGAAATCAGTCCGCAGGAGGCTTAGTCCTGATATATTACATTGATAGATCTTCATCTCTGCAGTTCTGAAAACATCTTTAAAACCTTGACAAAAAGTAGATACAGCACATCTTGATCACAAATGTTCTAAACTATTTGCCTGTCTTCTTTTTTTTTCTCTCTTAGTTTTTACATAATTTCTATTGAACGTTACACAATAGAAGTAATATTGAAGGAAATTATTACTTTCACTCTTTAGCATTTAAAAATCGTACAAGTTTATAATGTACGGTAATATGCTAATCGAAAACAGCGTATTTTAAAATACAACCGAAAAAAGCCAACATACGGATGAATTGACATAAATAGAACCGATTGAGAAAAAATTGCTACGATGAAAGACTTACGTTTTCGATGAAACTGCCAGGATTGTCTTCCTATTATCAACTTAGTAATTCAGGGTGTAGGAATACGAGAAACAACAAAACGGTGCAGTAAGCTCACGAAACCTCGCACAGTAAATCATCAACACTGCTTACAAATCCACTTTGAGGATCTATTATCGTAGTTGCAGTAACGATATATCAAAGGACGTGAAGGAGGCCGTACAGATTCCTATTCATTTTAGTTGGGATATTGAATGATAGATGTCGAAAAATTATCCTTATAGATCTCGCAAATAAGCACTTCGAATTGTCGATGGTATGACAGCAATGATACACATGCTAATTTAGAGGTACTTTTTAAGGGGACGAGTTAAAATATGTTTTTATCAAACATTTTAATAAAACAAAAGCATATTATGTTACAAACACATCAATAATTATCAAAAAAAGAATTAAATATGAAAAGGAAATAAGTCTAACAAAATAAGTATTTATTAACATCTCATTTTTTCTATTCATACTTACTTCACCTAATTTTATGACTAGGTGTATTTACTTTCATATTGTGCGATAAGTAAGTATTTTAAGGCTATATAATAATACTACAATTTACAAAAATAACATGAAGATCCTTGAGTATGAAATGAGAAAAAAAAAGTAATATCTGTGGTGCTCCTTTTTAAGCATCTACAGTCGGCGGTTTCGCAAAGAATTTCGTCTCCTTATAAAGGAACCACAAATTAGCTGCCCAAAGAAAGAAATTTAGGAAACCTACAATCTGCAAATATAATTCCACATTAGATATTGATGATGCCAAATTGAAATGGATCAATTTACAATTGATATGTATAGTGCTGAAAAACTTCCAAGTTGGATAGTACAGTCAATACATCCTGGACTTAATGTTGGATTTCTTGTAGTCCATTTGATTCCAGTCAAACCATTAGCCCAAGCTGCACTACTAGACAGCCATAATATAGCAAGGAATACCGATAAACCAAAATCCTAAAATGTACTGGTAACAGAGAGGTACCTTAAGTTTGTTAAAATATTACATACAATTAAAGGAACATTTTCATTTTTCCTATAAAGGCTATCAAATTTCACATAAACTATAATAATCGCTATCGAATATAACATGGCTAAAACTCCAGTACAAACATAGAATTTAGCATCTGAGGAGAAATTCACATCCAAACTAGCATGGCATTTGTCAACTGTAGAAGAAAGATGCAAATCAAATGGATAGCTATACGAATATGTAATGGTCTCCGTTAAATTTTTACAGGCGATATCGATGTTGCCCGTAAAATCTACTGTCGTTGCGAAGGATACGATCGCGAACACCTGTAAGGCACCAAAATACTTATAAGGTGTCATGAATCTCAAAACAAAACTTACGAAATGGAAGATGCGCATAACACCACGTGGCTCTTGAAATATAGCGAAATTAAGATCCATTTTTATTTCTTTTCTTAAACGTGAAACGCCAAACCAAGATAATAACGAAGCAATCGATTTAAATGCATGTGGGAGACTGTCAAGTGTGTCAACTAAACATTGACCGCTCCCCGAACCAAATACTGTGAAGTTAGTTGCTATTTTAATTTGCCTACCAATAGTGAAAAATGAAATGTCACTACAATTTATATAGAACCAAATATGGAGACTAATTATTATAACTTAATTAACAGTAATTTTATTACTTCCTCGTGCGGTTATTTTATACCGAAACCGCTAAGAACCAATTCCAGATATTAAATGACGTAAATATTTATATTACAGCGTTACCTGAACGAGTTAATTATTTATTTATTTATTTATTTATTTATTTATTTATTTATTTGAGAGACAATAACAGGACGGACCCAAAGAATTGTCCACTAATCAATAATACAGTAATACATTTTAATTAATTATTTAGTTTAGATTATTTAGAATTAGTAGAATTCGTCGATAAACACATTCATGTAATGAATTCAGAAGAATTATGATGAGACCCATTTCCTTCGAATTCGTTAATGGAATTTATGTGTTAATCGGATACGATTCGTAACTTGTGCGCGGAACGCTACAACGCGAAAGGAGAAACCTTCGTTGGCTTTCACGACCGTTGTCGTTAAATGCTAAAACTTTTTCGGAGTTTTAGGATAAACCGAAAGTACTCCAGCATAAGGTTTTCCGAGAATTGCGAATTTATCAAAATAGAAAAATTACTACTGATGTAAAATATGCATTTGATACCAGTGGCGTAACATTGGGGCTCATATAAAAAGAGTTCGATTCAAATTCCAAACTATAATAAATGTATCACTCACTTTCTTGTGTGGCGTTCTTTCGAGAAGAATTAAATAAGAATTGAATTGGAGAGTGCGCAAGATGATCACGTTCGAATGATTAACGGGGAGAAAAATTCCCCCTTTTCTGATGAGCCGTAGTTTGTCGACTACCGAATGTAAAGGAATTATTTTTTCGTGGAATTTAACGTCGAGCCAGTGACGGCGAAAACATTTGAAAAGTTTTAGCAAATCGTTGAACGCGCGCACTAGGATAGTGAGCGCGTGCGCGACGATATACTGGCACGGTAGGTTCGTACGGACGGGAAACATAAGAAACAGTGGTGATATTGCAATGCAATGAGTGAGTGTTGGTTCGGTTTAGTGGAAGCTGTGTTGAATGACGACTTTATATAAATACCTATACAGAACACAATCTATCGTAATGCTGCAAGGGGACCTGATACCGTTATTATTACAAATTATTGCCGTTTAATTTTTACCTCCTGAATTATGTTCGAACATCAACGAGATGTATGATAATTCTTTTTCCGAAAAAGATGTTTTATAAATTCACGGACGATGCCCTGATGTAATGTTATATTATGCGGCTTTGATCATCTTTCTCGCTATGTTATATTGTAGCAAATAAGATAAAGATATTCATGATATCCAGATTTTTTTCTGTTACATTCAACATAAAAATAAATACAGATTTCTAGGTTATCTCTGATGATAATCCTGTGTTATTTAATACCGTAACATTTCGCAGAACGTTGAAATTTCCAGGGCTAGAAGAACGGGAGTACGTACAAAACAAGTGGTTCATCACCACTTCATTCCAATTCCAATTATACCACTATTACGATTTTAAATACATACCAAAACAGAACCAACTGTTATGGACAAATATTTAGTGAAATACCTTAATGCGTTTTTAATGACTACTTAGTGAACCAAGGCGATTATTTCCTTTCAAACCCGAACGTCTCAAAACGAAAATTACAACGCGAAGAAACAATGTTACATGTTTTCCTCTTTTGTATCTGGTCAACACTTCTTCGGATGTCAGAGGGCTATTACACTCAGCAATGGGTGGTACATGTACCGGGAGGGGAAGCTATAGCCGAATCCCTAGCCAAAGACCACGGTTTTGTTAACTTAGGCGAGGTATGTATATGATATCGATATACTTATTGTTAATTGCGTAAATTGCACTTTCAGCATAATATTTGCAATAACGAAATGATGAAACGTAAAACAATTATTTGCTTGTACTAACGCAAGCTCTCCAAATACTAATAAAATTGTTTAATCTGTTCTAATTAGCTTCGTGTCAATAAAATTTAATTGAAACGTATCGAACCATTTGTTTTGCGAAATTTTCCGCAATTAAAATGAATCGTTGTGTCACATGAATATTCATATATGATTGTTCGGATATAACGAACAAATTTTGAAACTGTAATTCGGATTTTAAAGTGCAATTTTCGAAATAAATTCCATCTGAAATTGCGAAAATGGGAGTCGAAGACTTGGGCGAAAGATTTAAAGACAGAATCCGGATATAACGAGCGAGAGATTCGGATATAACGAAGTCAAACAGAAATTAAAATTAAAACTTAAGAAAATAAGACGTGGAAAAATATTTACAATTAAAGAGAGTACAGACATCTACACTAGAATAATCCAAGTCAGTTTGGTTCTCATCAAGAAGAATACACCTAACACATAGTGAAAACAGTACGAGGGGTCGGGGGGAGGGACCGTCTGCATAGATACGCTGGTATTGAGGCATTATTGTACTTATTGTTTTAATCAAAGAAGCGATTCTCAGAACTTGAGCCGTTTCCGTTTGCCGGTTCTTAATCATCGACCGAATAAAAATTCGAAGTTAGAACGCGTGACGCATCAATATCGTGCGACAAAATAGCTATGCAAAAGTCGAGTAATTGGATAACATTCCAGAAATGCCATCGAACCGAAGATATATATTGTTGCGACCCTTCCGCAATATCAATTTGTTACCCGAGAAAGTTACCCACCGTTCGAAATGTCGTCTTTACAGTGCACGATGGTGTACATTTTTCTAATATCGACGATTTTGTTTACAGAAATTAAGTTATATAATCTAATATTGTAGTGTAAAAATAGACAATCAATAAAAGCAATTTCCTCCCATTAAATTATTTACCTTCAATAAATATTACATAACAATGAATTCAACAATACTCAATTGCCAGGAAATTCAATTTAGATTTATTATTTTGCAATGTCACCTATACATAGTGGAGGATTATAAAAAGTTGAAGGTAACAACATAAAGTTTCAACTGCTAAAGAAAAACCCCGCAAAATATTATTAGATACGCGATAATATTTATACACCATCGTGCAAAATAAATTGGGCGAAATGATAATTGAAAGCTTTAAAACCTTGATACAGCATTCTATTGTTTGGCATTACACTGATGAAAATTGCTACAAATAAATCCAGTTTACACACCTATAACATTGTAGTACTATTGTAAAGGTATCTATCTATTTGTGTTTGCTTCCCGCGAATGCGTGCCTATCCAGCGAGAGCTGGGATTTTAATATTTATACTTTTATTTGTTATATTTGCATGGAGAATGCAATGTAGTACATCACATCGCAGATCGCGTCCTCGAAAATATGTACATACATACATTCCGTTATAAAGGAAAATATTCCGCCTACTGTGCAAAAAAAAAGAAACGGAAAAGCCTTAGAAATTAATATTTACATCATAGCTACCTCTCAAAAATTCACTTCGAAACCGAAACTTTGACCCGCTACGCTTCGAGGATGAAGAAAAAAAATGTGTACGAGAGGGAATATAAAGCGAAAAAAAGTTGAGAAATATTTCCAATTATGTTAAAAGTACGGTATAACGATGCCCATTTTCTAGTAACGTTCTGTTTCAGAAGTTGCTTTCAGTAACTCAATTTATTTCGAGTTTATTTCTCATAACTAATACTCTCTCTGCTTTACCGATGATTTTGATCTCGATAATATTAACATAAGATTTGATTTAAATGAATATGTCAATGGATTAAATTACAGCAATACAAAATTAAGAAGAAACAGATAATAATTCGATTTTAAAATAATAAAAGTAGTAGTAGTACATAAATATAAACCTTGAAGATGATGAATTACATAGTATGTCTACGTCAAAGGACATCTAGTATGTCTGACTTCTAAACCGTTCTTGATAGCAACAAAGATCAAACAGCATGTAGTGACGCAATTAGCTTGATTCTATTGTGAAGGAATTAGAAACTGTGCCAGTAATACGAGGCTGATAATATTACTAATTGATTGATATAATTGTTTCTAGATATAATGTACCAACACAACAATGCAAATTGATAACGTGTAAAATATTCGAAATAGGATTGGATCAATTATAGTTATCTTAAACATCCGTAATTACATTTACTTATTACATAAATTATTTATTTACTTAAATTCAATATAAAACCAGAAGTATTAATTTTTTGGAAAACTGTTTTTGTGTCACTACATGCTGTTGCATGAATCCGGATGAAAAAGAATAAAAATCGAACTACCCTCTCCGATCAAATTTGCATATAATCAGAAAGATACCTAGGAGGTACCTGTCATATAAATGGAAGTCATATTGATGTTTAAGAAAGCAAGATAGCAAGGGTTGGAGATTCTGTCTCACCAGAAAACGAATGAAAAATGAACTGATGGAGAACACCTCTTTTAGTAACAGACGATTTGGTCCTGACAAAATAAACTTTTATCCAGTCGCAGCAGTTGTTACAATATTGCAAAATGTTACGATAATTGGCATCCCTGTCAACCCTACGTAGAATAATAATAATAATAATAATAAAGAATGAAATAGTTCGTTATGTCATAAAAACGAGCATTATTCTAATAGCAGATTAAAAAAGCAAGAAAGTAAGCTGAGTGGTTGCTTGTTGAATGAACGCGTTAGTGAATCTGTGCCACCAGATTTTATTCTCCCCCCAAAAGAAAAAGAATGAAAAGTGAACTCGTGGAAAACACTGATATTGGTGACAGACGATTTTGCCAGGAATCAAACTAAATATCCAAATGAAAATTTTATCCAGTGGAGACAACATTTTGTTACAATAATAGAAAAAAGACTGCTACTACAATTGGAATCCCGGCCACAACACTGTGTAGCATATTAGAGAAAAGATTCCAGTTGTAGAAAAGGAGATCTGCGAGGTACAAGACAACTAATCGAAAGAGACATGAAAATGAAATAGTTCGACACGTCACAAAAATCAGCGTTACTCAAATAGCAGACTAAAAAAGCAAGAAAGCAAGATTGGGGGTTGCTTGTTGCATGAATGCGTTAGTGAATCTGTGCCACCAGATTTTATTCCCCCCCAAAAAAAAAAAGGAATGAAAAATGAACTCGTGGAAAACACTGATCTTGGTGACAGACGATTTTGCCAGGACTCGAGCTAAATATCCCAACGAAAATTCTATCCAGTGGAGACAACATTTTGTTTCAATAATAGAAAAACACTGCTACCACAATTGCAATCCCTGTCACAACACTGTGTAACATATTAAAGGAAAGATTCCAGTTGTAGAAAAGTAGATCTGCGAGGTACAAGACAATTAATCGAAAGAGACATGAAAATGAAATAGTTTGACATGTCACAAAAATCAGCGGTACTTTAATAGCAGATTAAAACAGCAAGAAAGCAAGCTGGGGAGTTGCTTGTTGCATGAATGCGTTAGTGAATCTGTGCCACCAGATTTTATTTTCCCCTGAAAAAAGAATGAAAAATGAACTTGTGGAAAAAACTGATCTTGGTGACAGACGATTTTGCCAGGACTCAAGCTAAATATCCAAATGAAAATTTTATCCAGTGGAGACAACATTTTGTTACAATATTACAACAAAGACTGCTACTACAATTGGAATCCCGGTCACAACACTGTGTAGCATATTAGAGAAAAGATTCCAGTTGTAGAAAAGTAGATCTGCAAGGTACAAGACAACTAATCGAGCGAAACATGAAAATGAAATAGTTCGACATGTCACAAAAATCAGCGTTACTCTAATAGCGGACTAAAAAAGCAAGAAAGCAAGCTGGGGGTTGCTTCTTGCATGAATGCGTTAGTGAATCTGTGCTACCAGATGTTAAACAATTATCTGGTTGCAGAGGATTTTACCAGGACAATGGATAGATGTGCAAGAAAATCAGTTACCAAGAAATAATCTTCGAATATTCAAACAAAATTTTAGTTATCTTTTAAAATAGATAACAACCGAGAAAAAACTTGACAAACCTAAAGTTTCCCTAAATTGTATTGCTGTAATTCTATCCAGACGCATTTATTACGTTAACTGTAATTTATTGAATTAATCCCGAATAATTACTTTCAATAAAGTAACCACGCTTACAACGAATACTACGAGGATAAAACTATTAACCGAGAAAATTCGAACAATCAGATTTTCAGCGCAAAAGCAAATATAAAAAGGTACTCAGCCGAAAGTCTATAATTTTGACAAGTTTATATGGAATACACAACATTCTAGAGCCAAAACTATAGAAATTCTCACCAAGCTTGTTAATAAAAAAGGTACTCACCCCACTCCTCAGTTCTGCGTTGTGGTGGGTAGATTGGAACAAAATCTGTAAATTAACACCAGCAATTAGTCTCTTAGATACTACACGAAAATTAAACTCATGACTTACAATTCAAACTGAATTATCGCCTCCAGACTCATCCGTCTAACACATCTGTCCGTTCCTTCAGCAAACTCCACCATCTGAAATATAATCGATAAAACATATTAAGGATATATTCTAATATATTTTTTTCGTAGCAAAACTCACCGTGATCACGTGGGGTGGCCGCCGGTCTTCTATAATTCACACGAAATATCACACGAACACGCGCACAACTTCATCCTGTAACAAAACGAGAACATGATTAGGTGACGGGAGTTCTAAGGGGTTCGTGACACGATTACATTATCGATGGAAATAATGATTGTAAAAAAAATACGCAGAATCCGGTGAAATTATTTCAACTCACCTTGAAGAGGACGAATCTTAGCCGGTCTTCAACACGCGATAACGAATGCGAACGACAACGTAACACGCGCAATTTAAACCTGAAATTTAAAATATTCACATTAGTAATGCGGATTTACATTAAACGCACAATAAAATAACTTACCGCGGAAGTTCCTGCACCCATCCGGACTTCTCGTCTATGTTGGGCTTAAGACGGTGGCGGAGGTGGTCCTACTGCTGAAATGAAAGATATTATTAAAAATGATTAATAAAGAAAATAAATTAATTTACCATTGATGTCCTGCGTTCTAGCCAGTCTTCTACTACATCGAGGGTTGGGGGGCGGAGACCTCCAGCTGGGACTGCTGAAATAAAAAGAGGGATATTTAATAACAATTAAAATAATAATAATAATTGAGTTTCTTACCTTCGATGTTCTGACATCCATCCTGTCTTCTTCACCGTCTTAGCCACGAACCGCGATACGCGAAACCGAACGCGAACGACACGCGCGAAATTTAAACCTGAAATTTAAAACTTTTCTATTAGGTATGCGGAATCATATCACACGCTAAAAAGAAATACTTACCGCGGAAGTACCGACACCCATCCGGTCTTCTCATCCATGAGGAGGGGGGAAGGAGATTACGCTGCTATAATAAATACGATATTATTAAAATAAATAATTGGAATAAATAAAATAAATAAATTTACCATCGATGTCCTGCGTCCTGGCCCGTCTTCTACATCCAGGGTGGGAGGGCGGAGAGGTCGAGCTGCCACTGCTAATATACATAAAAGGATATTTAATAATTATTATTTACGGCTGTAAAAAGTAAGACTAAAATCGGGTCTTAAGATTCGGAATAAATTGGAATAATCTCTGTTTAACGAAATTAAAAACAATAAAATCTTTAAAATTTAATTGTTGTATTGAAAAGTTGCAAAATATTTTGGAAAAATAAATAAAAATTGCAAAAATGTTAAAGTTCTACCGAAATTAAACAAAATTTAATTTATCATCCAGGTTTCATTCAAATCGGAAAACTATCGCGTATTATAACGTATTATTTCGCGGCAAAATTAAAGTATTCATTCAAGAGTAATTAGTTTTTAAAATTGTAGGTATTTCCGGTAATAATTTCGCGGGGAAAACGAGAAAGGGGGAGGGGAATATGAATTTTTAACTCAAGTTAAGTACGACTTCAAAATTAAATTCCGAAATTTTTTTTTTATTAAGGTGACTCACCTTCCATGTCCTGGAATTCAACCCGTCTTCCTCGCCGTCCTTCGGGTCCATCTATAGTAGGGGGCTCCTGCTGAAACAAAAAGAATAATAATAATTAATTACAACTCATACCCTCGCATCTACCTACAAAAATTATATTTTTTTTATTAACAATTTAATAATTAATAAATGTGTTAAAATAATGAAAAAAACTTACCCTAAAGGCATTCTAAATAACTGTTGCATCCCCTCCTCTTCGTAGAAGTCGCAGGCGTCTATTCGGAAAGATGATTCTGAAAAAAAAGAGAAAAATGATTATAATTACCGAATTTTACGCGATTTTATTCAATCAGTGCATCGTAAAATATTAATTGGGGTCTAAATTATATTAATTAATTGATTTACCTAATTAAAAACCACAATTTACTATGAAAAACGACGCCGAAAATGCGACGCTCTGATAACATGTAAAATTCTTCCGTATATAGGGAATATAATGATAGGCCCGTCCGAACACGCAACGATGCTAGAAAAGGATCGCAGTCGTAAGATCGGCCGACTCAAGTGCATGTTCGGCGGCGATAGCTACTTAGACCGAATACAATGCAGTATTGGGCGACTGTATTTTCGAGCGTCGAATAAGTTGCAACTTTTTGCGAGCCCTTCTAGCACGTTGACTGCGTTTTTTTAATATAGGATTGTAAAATAAATGAGTTCAATATAATATAATATTTTAAATACGTAAAATTATTTTGAAATGTTTAAATTTATATGAATCGCTTAATATAAAATTAAATATTTACATAAATGGGAGAAATATTAAATAAAATTATATTAAAAATATATATACAGGTGTTAGAAGCACCTAATTTTTTGTATTTTGTTACTAGAGATTTCGCGGATTTTTTAATTAAATTCGTTCCATTTAATAAAGATTCAGACTAGTACATAGATGTCTTTTTAAAAATAAAAATTTTAAATTCTCTGATGGATAGTTTTGGATCGTTTTAACGAAATTACACCCGAAATATGCGTTTTTACAACTTCTGAATATTAAAAACTTGCATTCATTAATCATTAATTAATTCTTTTACAATCTTAGCGGCCAAATTTATTTAGTAGATGGTGGTAGGAAGAAAGACTTAAGGGAGAAAATGTGAGAAATTGCAAAAAAGTACCTAACACCTCTAAAGTCCATAATATAAAACACTAGAAATATATTTCATCCCCTTACACAAATTTTTTGGATATAATTCAATCGCAAAATATCACCCAAGATCGCAGATTTTGATGAAACGATTGTTTCGATTGTAAGGACATCAGAAGAGACCAAGAAATACTTTGAAATACAAATAGAAATTAATCCGGTGAAATTGGTGCCAAAAACTTGCTTAATAGAACTGAAGAATGCAGATGAT
>SMLS01052594.1:0-15390 GCA_004785975.1 Popillia japonica
ATATGTATGTATGTAGTTTAATTTTGGTATTTTTTGATTGAGATTTATTACCTATATATTGTTAAAATAACAATTTCTATTTGCATATTTCAATATATGTATATTTATACAGAATAAAATAGTGAGGTAACTGAATTCTTTCTCTTTCCTACGCACTAATTCGAAAGAAAGATCTAGATATAGATTTGCTTCTAATTTGGATTTGTACGTGTCGAGTGGTTAAACATTATGCGATGTTGATATATTTTCTGTAAAACTGTTAAGAAAGCTGGCTAATCTTATTAAAGAACACAAACGAGTGTAAACGGCGTTTGAAACGAACACAAAAACGTCAAGCCTAGAACTACTTCAATAAATTTAAGTTTAATCACCCTTCTATAGAATTAGCAGTACAGCAAATACACTTTCAAAGACCTAAGCATCGATCACTGCTGGATAAATCGAATAAAAGCCTATTCAGCGAATCATTTGTGGTATCTATAGTTGCTCCGCCGCCGATATCCATAGCCCCTTTAGATTTATGTATATGTACGAGTCTTGCCAGAAGTAGTCGTACGGCTGGTGTTTCTACAGTTGGTGCCAATTATTCGAACACAAACAATACTATCTCTCTACCCCCTTTGGGTTATAAATTATAATCGTAAAGTTTGTCTTAGATAAATTTTACCCTCACAGTGTGATCTTTCTCTCCGCATACACCGCTGCTATCTCCCTCTACTTGTGGATACTACTCTCCATGAACACCTAAAACCGCACGTCATAAAGACAAAGTTAAATAGAGAAGTAGTTAGAATGAGAGAGACGAACTACGGAGAACTGCGTAAATTATTCAGTATACGTGATCTAATTTCCCGTGAAAATTATTTCTATTGGCTTTGAACGACAGCGACACTTCGTTCGAAAACTTTCACGCCCTAAGGCGTTTGTCCGTTAATTCGCTCAATTTACCGCAAATAAATTAGCGTAAGCGCTAGAGCTTTAACTTCAATTAATAGTAAAAAATAATGATAATAGATGAGAGTAGACTGTTTCCCCAAGAATTTTTAAAAGCTGTTTCATCGGTCAGCATTAACTGCAATTTAAGAATTATTTTTCCATGTCATACAGATTTAAACTGTTGAAAGTTGTTAATTTTTCTTGTTCAATAGTTGTTTTAGTAAGAGTAGAACACGCTAACGGGAGTGTATTAAACCCTTCAGGACAAAATGAAAATACCTACAATAATTTACTATTTCTATTTTGTTGTTCTATTTCTATGTGTTTTAGATTGAGAACAAACGCCGAAATTCAGGAAGTCATCAAGGGAGAAGATATTGTAAAAAGAATCAAACGGCAAAGAATAAACTGGTTGGGGCACGTCTGGAGGGCAGGAGAAGACTGAACTGGAACCCAGTCGGAAATAACACAAGGGGTAGACCTAGATCGAAATGGCTGGAAGAAGTAATGGAAGATCTAAAAGGCACAGGCGTTAATAACTGGCAGGAAAAAAAGCAAAGATAGGAAACTCTGGAAAGCAATAGGCCAGAAGATTTGAAGATTTTGCAATGGCTACCAATCCACTTCGGAGTACATTACATACCGTTTTTTTTTCAGATTAGAATATTACCGATTACAATTAACTGTATCTGTATACTACATTGAAATAAGGCCGCAGGCTTAACAACTGTGCTTTTCGTATTTTAGATTTTTTTTTAACGTTTAGACAGGATTCAATTGTTGTATATTTATGTAGTAGGTAGTTGATTATTTCTTATAATATGAGGTAGTCACTTTAGGACCCTTATTTTAGATCATCATCTCAAAAAATGACGTTTGCTGTTGGATATCTTTTGCATAATAGTCGTAAATCACAAATGTCTTACACCTTTCACCATTCGCGTTTACCGTTTATCTTCAAACATGAAAAGGCAAAAGTCTCTTACGGGATTCTACATAGTAAAATTCGTTATATGTGTGACAATGTCTTTCATCATACACAACAGTAGTAAGCAGTAGGTCGTTTTTACATCAATTATCTACTGGTGTACTTTTTCTGTTAGATCGATTTGCTTTTCCATATCCAAGATATATAGATGCTTGAAGCTTAGGCTATTAAGATTTGCTCGGACGCTCTTTGCCTAGCCTTTTTTTTAATGTCCCATGTTCTAGTACATAAGCTAGGGTTACGTTATTATGCTCCCTTAGCTGTGGCATGCTAAGAGTTATATCTAGTACTGCTTTTTGGGTTTTAGTCACAAAAGTGGCTTTGACTCCTCTATTTATTACTATCAGTTTTTTACCCGAGATAAAATATAGAAGAAATTCACTTCTCGGGTTTGTATCCGTGCTGTCTCGGATCACATCATGTGCGTTGGTGTTGCATTCTAGGATGAGTTGTAGTCCCTTACTCTCACAGTATGCCGTTATACTGTTTAACATGTGGGGTGAACATGTGTGAACATGTGTTTTCCTCTCCCGGATAGTAGGCAGAGCAAATTACCCAGGACCTTGGTTCCTCTTCCCTTTTAGCAGGTACATGGCCTTGGTCTTACGTCTGATGGGCAGTTTATAACCTTACCCCTTATGTCCTCAGGTAGGAGATTTTTCCACAGTCAATGTATCCATAGTTTTTGCACTAGCGCAATATCAATGCTTTCTTAGTCAAACCTCCTGCTGAATCTTGCCGATGCGATTTTCGCCTGGGGGAAGCTGATATTTATTTTGCTGTTTATTGGGACAAAATTGGACTCTTCTCTGGAGTATTTGCTCAGGGTCTCAATCAGGGTACTCAGCTCCGTGGTAGGTTTTCCTTGGAGCAGGACGACACGGAATTTTAGACATCGCTGTCTTCAACACTCACAGGCTCTTAGGGGATGCTAGAGTTTCGCCATCCATGTTATTTGCTCCTTCGAGGTTTCTTTCCTCTTTCATACGGGAGCGCAGCGTACCAGCCTACCAAAGTAGACTTTCAGACTTCAGACTATCCAATAATTTATCTGAAGTCTTCTATTGCTGACTTGCAGTCTTTGCAGGAGTGTTCTGTTCTTTAACCATATTCGTCCGGAACGAAGATGACGCAGGTGGTCGCTTTTAGAATGTGTCTATTCTCCAGGTCCACCTCGAAAGCTCTTTCCCAAGACCTCAGATTCGGGACGTGTTGGGTCAGTGACACCGCGCTTTTCTGATTGGAACGGCGTCCTTGCAGGATACTCCTGACATCTTGGACTTCTTGTTAGCTGGAGCGGCACTTTGTGGTGTAGTTCCCTCCGATCTTTGTCGTTTTGGGTCTTTGTTTACTTTGAACTCGTAGCTGTAGCTGTATCCAATTACTGCGCAAGATAGCTGATTACTTTAATCACGACCGTTTTAGCTTTGATGTAATCTTATGCGACCAATTTCTTGATTTTGCAGTTAGAAATCTCAGAGACTCCGACTCCTCGGATTTCATTGTCTGACATTAGGTCGACATCCATAGGGCCCTTATGTGTTGTTCTTTTGTAGGACCCTAGGTATATGTTCTTCCGGCTCTTCGGACATTTAGATGTGCATGGCCTAGTTTCTGGCCTGTCAGCTTTGAAAGTCTCCCCTTGATCCACGTCAGAAGTTACTTCAAGTTGTTTCTTAGATTTATGCTTGCTCGTGATTGTTCCCACGATAATCCAAGGAAATAACGTTCCACCTCTACCTCTGGTGCCCCAAGGTTGGACTCCGTGTAGACTAACTCCACTTAAACACGCCTCCCCTATCAGCCGGACCTAGGATTTCGGTTCTTTGTAAGGTTATTTTCTCACGATCCGGCCGGTTAAACCAAAATTCCCCAACACCCCATGCTCGTGAGACATAACCAGAGGTGTCTGGTATGACGAACAGATGTGCTCCAGAGATGCTCCATCCGGCGCCGTTTATTCCTGATAAAAAATAAGCCACGACACGACATTTGGGTCAGGAGTGTATCCATCTTAGTCTGGCAACTAAACAGAAATCTGTCTGACCTGGGATAGCTTTCTGCGTCCTTAATGCGCACAAGCATCGTCACCCGATCCGAGAGCTAAGATCCGGGAGCTACGTCAAGGTGTAGATACGGGATGAGCTTGATATACCTTGAAACGTATTATAAGCAAAACATGTATGAATGGTCACTTTTGAATTGGTATCTCTTGGAGTCGAGTGCCTTGTTGTATATGAGCGGATTTGTAGTATGCCAAAAAGCAGAAACATTTGAGGCTTGATTGATTGAGCAAATTATAGTTGCGTAGATATTAAGAGGCAACTTCCAACGAGCGCTTCTAACACTTTTAAAAACGGAGATATACTGCGGAATATTTGGGAACTCAGAAAGGGTACTGCTAACGTAGCAATAATATCAGTTGGGAAACTGGCCAGTGTATTAACTCTGATAGAATGCATACAGCGTACAGGTTTTGCAGCTTTTTTGAGGAGTTCTAGTAACTACAGTCTAGCTATGGGAACAATAATAATGAGCATAATTTTTGTATTTCATAATATGCTGTTATAGTACCTATTTTAACATTTCCAAGTACCACAGAAACAAAGCTAATGTAGCATGTGATTTGTGGATCTTGATAATGGACAAATATTTATGAACGATGTACATATAACCATATAAAATATTCTCTAAGATAGATTTCATAAGTTACAAATCTCAATTTGTTTTATTGTTTCAGAGATAATCACAAATTTGAGGATTGGTGGTTCGTATACACGCAGACTTTGTACGCGCGATACACTGTATTATAAGATTTCCCATCCTATTATTTTATTTAGTCATGTAACAACACTTATTGCGCAGGATTTAGCCTAATGTCCTTTTATTCTTAACTTCGGTTGTCTATTTAAAAAACAAACAACCGTAAACAATGACTTATTTCAAGCGTTAGAAAACTTTTTTTGGCCGTGACGCAGTGCGGATAAACAACGCATGATGTACCCTATTCCACTTCGCAGTTTGTTGTTAGAGAACCCGCAATGATAAACGCTGTATCATTGGCGGACAATTGCATATACGTGAAAGTTTATTGTTCTGGACATGAAATACCCGTTGGGAAAAAATCAGAGATTGTTAGAGCGTAAAAAGCACACAGAGGAGTGGACCCACTCTTATTAATATATCATGTAAATTCTAAATTAAAAATTTAATTAAAAATAGAATGCGAAGTTGCACATATTGTTAATAGTTAATTTTACTTTACGCTATAACGAAGCACATTTTTATGTTTAAAGTTACGTTCTAATCTCTCCCTAAACATCTACAGGTATCGAAATATTCTAATCGAAGTGCGTAAGCAATGCTAGACTAGGCAAACAGAGGTAAAATCAACACGTATGACACCTTTGTAAATAGTATAACTTGAAAACCATAACAGATAGTACCTATAGTGCTCTTCGGAATTTTTTCTAGCAAATTTCATGGTCTACAAAAAGGTCTTACAGATTTTTTGATAGGTTGGCCGTTGAGGCTGCCTCTGCAGAAAAACAACAATATAATGAAAACTTTTTTGCAGACGCTTTTTTTCTACATAAATGTCCCGAGAGCAGTATTCTATCTGTTATGGTTTCGAAATTATATTATGTATTTACAAAGGTGTTATCCCCAATTAAAAAATTTCGTTCCCAGTATGAGAGAAAACACAAAATATGATACAACATAATGGGTACATTATTCAAACAAGCTGGACCACTCAACGAGACGAACGGCTGTATTATGTCGAAAAGTATTGTCTTAGAGAGAGGAGCAAAATATTTTTTATTATGCTGCTTCTACTCATTCTACGATTTTCGGTAATAAAAGGAACTTTATATTTTAATGTTGCTATGCTCGCTAAAGATAAAACTTGGAGCTTAAAAATAATTTCCAGGAATTTACATTGTACTCCCTACATTGTACATCCTACGACACATACTTTCCACAACACAGCTGTTTATCTCGCGACTAGTTCACCTTAACAACCGTAATTACTGTTGGTAAGGAATAAATTTTAGGGTACTGGTAAATTTCCAGTCATTACCCGAGAATGTGTTCTAAATTGATATTCAGCGAAATCATCATCACGCGCAATGAACTGAAGGTTCATCGACACATTTCCTTGCGTAATTATTGCCATCATCAATTTTACAATTCTGCATTAAACTTCATTATACAGGGTGGCGCACCCCATTCCCGTCGGTGTATATACGAGAAACGGTAAAGTATTTTAAAAACCTTTCTACTAAGGATTGTGTAGGTGTAGGCATTATGAGCACATTTTAAAATTATTTGAAAATATACAGGGTGTTCAAAAAAAAGTTGCATACCAAAGTTGGGAAAATTTAAATGGAATACCCTGTATATTCGTGCATATTTTGATACTGCAGGGTAAATAAAGGCCTACCTAACTCAACCGGTTTTCGAGATATTTTAATATTTTTGAAAATGTAGATAAAAATTTAAGAGGCATGTTACGCCCAGAAACTACATATGTTGCACGCGCATAGATATTCGTGTAATCTTGACGGCCTACCTTAACGGCTGATAATGCTATTCTACTAGTGTATTTATTTTTAATGCAATTGCTAAATTCTCCCCGTAATTGCAAGAATTGTCTGTTTACACCTTCCTTATTTTGCGGTCAACTTGTGGATTTCTTTGTCCTGTTTCTATTTTCTATCTGAATTTAACAGGTGATTCTACGAACAATGATAATTAGAGCGGTATCTTTTATCGCATATGAATACCTAGCTTATGGAAACTGCTTGTCGATTTAACACCCTCAATAGTTCATACTTTAACGTGTTTCGTGGTACTTAATTCTCTTTTATTCCTGCCTCGTGTATATTTTGTAGGTCCTGTTAGAACATTCGGGTTTGTACGTAGCTTTACCTGTAAATTCGTTTGGCTGGACTTCTATTTGTCTGCCTTGGTAGTAGCGTTCACCGTATGAAATCATTGTATATTTACCCTTTTAACGTTACCTTCCACGACAATCAGCTGAGATTGTTATCTTGCAATTATTTCTAAGTTTTAAGTTTTGTTTTGATAAGATAGGTTATGTGTAGAGCTGTCAGATTTGAGAACTGTTAGACACTAGTTACTATGCAGTGGTACTACTGTATTTTCTCTGGGGTTGGTAACATTGTTTCCGCCTTCTTCCTTGCTTCTAGAACGATCGACCACGTTCTCACTTCGTCCATTTTTGCCAGACGGGAACCCACGCGTTAGATTAGTTTTGATCCAGGCGGATCCTCGCTAGTATAGCGGCTCAAAATCTGCGCATGTAATATTTTCAAGTTTCGACTGCAATATTTTGCAATATGTTTTCAATTATATGACTGAATAGTCAGATTAGTTTACGGAACCCGTTGGTCTCGTGACCCCTTCTTACAGGGTGAGTAATGAGTCTTTTTCTCCTATCTATGCTAGTTTCTAAATCTTTCCTTCTTTCCTTAGGGTTCTTAGTTCCAGTTTTTAGTTCCGGCTTCTTAGTTCCAGCTTTTTAGTACCGTAGTAGTTCCCCCCTATACTCCCCTTCTGGTTTCCAGAGCGGGGTAAGTACTCTGGGTGCTTCGTGGTGTATTTTGGAAACCAGTGGCGCTACCATTTCCACTTAACCCACGCCGACTCCACTGTGCTGAGCCGCCCTCGAAGTATCCCCCCTACTTCAACAACAGGTAGGTCCCATGGGTAACGACCGTATTCCAGTCCCGCATTAAGTACCGTATTAACTAACTGGTAACAACGGCCTGGTAGCAGGCATTTCTGTTTTACATGATTGAGCTAAATATTTTAAATGGTGTTTATTGTTTACTCAAAGGATTAAACTTTATAACTAATTAAAGTTGATATCTAGAAATTATGTAGGGTGTTTAAAAACAAGATTTCTTTTTGGTTGAATGTTATAGGCAAGTAATTCTCTTATGTTAAATGGAACACCCTGTATTTATGACCACATTTAGATTCTAATTTCAATTGTTTTTAAAACTGTACTAGGGTTCCCTATACCCATCTCTTCTAGTTTTTTAGTAATTTATAGTTTTTGATTGTAAACATTAATTTCCTACCATTTAATTTTCAAACGTAGGTTTTGATGGAAACAAATGGCTAAATACCTATTAAAATAATTGTTTGATTGGTTTCGTTTCACAATAATGAAAAAACCTCTTAACTAAGTAAATAAAACTTTATTAAACAAATATCATTAAACAGTAAAAAAAACTAGTACAAATGTTCGAAATGATGTCCATCAGTTTTAATGCATAAACGAATTTTCTCTTGAAAAGACTGCTTCACTTTTGTTAAAATTTTTGGTGCTATAGAACGAAACGCTATTCTTGTTCGTTCTCTCATAAAGTCAGATGTAGTTGGTGGTATACCGTACACTCTACCTTTAATATACCCCTAGGAGGCTTAGGTCTGGGGACCTTGCTGGCCAATGCTGAGGGCCGCGTCCAATTAACCTATTGGGATATTGCCTATCCAATCAATTTCTAACGTCAATATGAAAATGTGCTGGCGCACCATCTAATTGTAACAACATCCTCTGTCTAATATCAAGTGGTACATCTTCCAAAAGTACAGGCAAATGTTCTCTTAAAAGTCGAAGAAACATGGCGCCATTTAAGAGACCATCAAAAAAGAAAGAACCTATCAACAGCGTTCCAATTATTCCACCCCACACATTGACACGTCGCCTATGTTGCCTGTCGCTAGTTCTAAAAAGGTATAGATAGATAGATAGATTTTCGTCACGGTAGAAATGAAAATTGTGACTATTAACTAATCCATTATTGTGGAATGATAACTCATCCGAGAAAAGTCGAGTCGTCGATCGTAATCTGGCTCCAAAAGTTCTTGGTGTAATTGAATACGATACGGGAAAAAATGTGTTTTTTTCGTAATTTTTCAAACGCTTCGTCTGCTGATTCCAATGTTTTCACCTATTTTACGTTGACTTGTATGTAGATTTTCTACCAGAGATGTGATAACAACAAACTCATTTTATGCATTGCCCGTAACAGGTCTCTGCCCTTCTGGTTTCTTATAACTCACGCTTCCTGTTTTTCGCAGAACTTGAAATGAATTTTCTAATGACCGCCTGTCAGGATGACGCCTGTTAAGATATTTTTGAGCATAAACTCTTGATGCTAGCAAGCAATTTCCGTCACACGCTCCGATTACTACAATCATATCAACTTTTTCGTTTTAAGAGTACGTTCTGATTTTAATTATTGAAATTATTTCAACCTCGTCGAAGAGCGATGATAGTTTAACCAACATGAATTGTCAAATAATTTATTCGCCTGAAGAAATGATAACAACGTCAGAGCCTACTTTTGGATCCTAGATTACTAAAAAACTAGAAGAGATGGGTATAGGAAACCCTAGTACAGTTTTAATGTTATTTGTTTAATAAAGTTTTATTTACTTAGTTAACTGCCCTTTTTATTATTATGAAACAAAACCAATCAAACGATTAGTTTAATAGGTATTAGCCATTTGGAGTAATAAGTCCATCAAAACCTATGTTTGAGAATTAAATGGTAGCAAATTAATGTTTAAAAATCAAAAACTATGAATTACTAAAAAGCTAGAAGAGATGGGTAGGTATAGGGAACCCTAGTACAGTTTTAAAAACAATTGAAATTAGAATCTAAATGTGGTCATAAATACAGGGTGTTCCATTTAACATAAGAGAATTATTTGCCTATAACATTCAACCAAAAAGAAATCTTGTTTTTAAACACCCTACATAATTTCTAGATATCAAATTTAATTAGTTATAAAGTTTAATCCTTTGAATAAACAATAACCACAATTTAAAATATTTAGCACAATCATGTAAAACAGAAATGCCTCGTAACTTTTTATCAACATTTTCAAAAATATTAAAATATCCCGAAAACCGGTTGAGTTAGGTATAGGGAATATAACAGTAAGTAGCCTGTATTTACCCTACAGTATCAAAATATGCAAGAATATACAGGGTGTTCCATTAAAATTTTCATAACTTTGGTACGCAACTTTTTTGGATCACCCTGTATATTTACAAATAATTTTAAAATGTGCTCCTAATGAATCTACACAATTCGTAGTAAAAAGATTTTTAAAATACTTTACCGTTTCTCGTATATAAACCGACGGGAATAGGGTGCCCCACCCTGTATATATTCCCTTTATAATTTTGCAAGTATAATTTCATCACATACCAACTGCAAAAAAAATCAAAAAATAAAATATATAAAATTTTTGCATACAACTCTGCAACACGATGCAAGTTAATATGATTATTACACAAAAATTATTTCGTAAAGAACTAAAAGCAAACTACGTAATTATCTGAAAGCCTTAATATCAAGCTGGTACATGCATAGATCAAGGAAAAGCAAACAGTACCTACAACAAACATAGATAATGAACCAGTAATTCTGGAAATATTCTGTGTTTGGTAAGATGCAAAATTGTGTGACGTAAAATTCGGCACTGAAACCTTTTCATTGAGTGCTGATTGTAAAGTCGAGAATTTGAATTTCGACATTGAAGATAAAAATCATTTCCTAAAAAGGATTGTTACTTTGGTGACATTCTTCGGAGTCTGTATTTGCATCACCTGGCTGGTTTTATAATACGGGCTTGTTCATTTTGAGCAATCATTAAAATCTTACTGGGTTAGCTGTCTGTAAGAATTGACATCAGAATTAGAAAGGACGGAAATCTAATTCTGTGCCGTGTTAGTGCACTGTGACGAGATTTCTAGCTAGGAAATCGATTTTTTTGGGAAATATTTTTATTCTAGGTTTATTTTCAGTAATCAAATATAGATCGAAAATCTTGATTTGTAATTTTTTATTCTTTAAATTTCTTGATTTATTAACAATTTTGTTACTTGTAGGTAATAAAATTATAAGTTTAATCGGCGCATTTATATGTAAATAAAACATTCTAAAATTATGATTGAAGCTTAGTTTTTCTATATGTGTCACACTTGTTTTGTAGTAGTCAGTAATAATATCTGCAGACTATCCACTTTGTACGACAAATATTGTTGAGCACTCGAAATTTTGAATTGTTCTGCGTGTATTTCAATGTATCAGGTATTTATTTATAAAGATATCGGCTGAAAAAGAATTAAGCATTTACAGAATTACAATAAATATCAATAGTATGTTCTGTTCACTAGCTAAATGTTGACCAACAGTATTTTTTTAAAAGGTTGTCGATAATGGCAGTAACAAGTTGTCATACGAAAAGCAAATTAGAATACCCAATTTGAGCCGACAGATAAACTGACAGTTACATATGCCATTGGTTTGGGTTATTATATGTATGTAGTTATAGTATTTTCGACGTTTCTCTCAAGTTTTACTATAATGAAAAACTTGCACAATATTTGGATTTAGTACATAAAACTACATTGTTTTGACATGATTGACATAGACATATGATGATGTTTTAAAAAAGACAATTATAATACACTGCTTCAAATAATTGACAAGCACACTCTGTATAATGTGAACGCGTGGTATTAGCGTAATGAAATGAGGCATAAAAGTAGTTCTAAACAACTGCGGAGAGTGTCATTAACATGCTGGGACGGAATGGATCAATAACGAGAGTATCACTCGCGAGCGGTACGTACCATCGCTACACAGCATGCAGTCAATAAATCGTCGTATGGCAGTGAGAGGGATGACCAACCATGCCGTCTCAACTAGCCTCCATAGCTGCTCAACTTAGCCGGGGAAGCCGGATAACATTGAAGTTTCCGACTAATCATATCTCAGACATGTTCGATCCGATCCAGATCCGGAAAACGAGCTAGCCATGGAAATCTTCGCATAGGGTGCTCTTCCACAAAGGCCCTTGTCGTGCATGTATAGCAGACGTGGGCGCCGAACATAGAGAAGCGCAATCGACCACAGAATCTTATCTACGTATCGACGACCAGTCATCGTCTGTTGTACATGCAGCAGACAGGTGCAAGGAAAGTAAAGATCGAACAGTTTCCATATAACAACGTATTCAAAGTATCCAATCTTTACTTTTCATGAGTGTACATCCTCCATACGTAACGACACCCGACACCATAATGCCCTGCCTGTGGATATGGCGTGGTTGAACGTACTGCTCGAGTAAACATCAGGTCACCGACGAACCAAAATTCGCGCGTCACTGACGCCCAATTCGGATCTTGATTCGTCGGAAAACAAAATGTGCCTTCACTCGGCAACCCACCGATGCCTTGCGTTGACCCACTGGTGCGTGTGCAACGGTGTGCGGAAGTGGGCGGAAGCCGCTGTAACGCACGGCGCGTTCGCAGTCCACTCTGTACCAAACGCCCCCGTACAGTTCGGGTAGTGCGCTTTTCCTTTCTGCTGGCTAAACGGCTCGAAATTGCCTTGAGGACGACACACGTGACGTTACAGAAGGACGCGGTCCTGGCGTGCTGTTGTCGTGCTCGCGGCTGAGGGCGCGTAGGTCCTACCCCAGTCTATTATCGCCATGCCTGTTGTTCGCTCGAGACGGAGCGCGATCTCGTGGAAGGATATATCCGCCATCTGCATCACCACAAACATTCTTTGCTCAAACTCGCTTAAGTAGCGCGATCAATTCGCGATGATGCAGCGAATACGACTACATACAAGTTGAAACTCGCTGCATAGTCTAGTCTATAGGAAACCTTCATGTTCTGCAAATTTTATGGATGTATCTCTACGCGTTCAGATTATACAGTATGTACTCGTCAATTATTTACAGCAGTGTACTCAAATGCGTCCCACCCTCATGCGCGTTAAATGTTGCTTGCGTATCTCTGTATATGTGTAGTTAAATCTTATTCTGGAATTCTCTTATTACGTCCAGTTGCGACTGTCTTCGGTTTTGCTCTGAGTTTTCTTTTTTGTTTCCCTACGTCTTTGTTATTACATTGGTAAACTGCCACCCTGTCTTGCTCAAGATTACCAAATAGTTATGACCTTCCTGCCCATTTAATATTTCATATTAAAAATAATATCTTCTGTAATGTAATCTGAAAGTTTTGCAGCTCATATGAGTGAACTCATTTTTAGTAGTTTTATGTTTTGTCTGTACATATTCTGTACATGTTTGTTACAATCCTAAATGCATATAAACACTGACATTATAATTTGCTTTGTTATCTTCCAACCACCAACAACACATGGATACTTTTCAACAAATAATATATAATTTTTCCTTTTTTTCGTTTTATATAATGTTTTCGTGTGATTTAACAGCGCACAGAAGAATATACCACTCAACTTTTACTACAACAGACAAAGTAGCTAATTATGTAAGGGTCTTAAGTACGAATAGAAAGAGCTCAATAATTTTTTATTAATAAACCGTAATACTTAAATCGAAAATCCACTCGATGTACTATGTGTACATATGTGCAATACTGCTCTCCGATACTTAGCGTACGGATTATGTTATTCAATACGAGTGCTACCACCTTTAAAACGTAATTTTCTTCGATCGTTACTACAACTTTCTAGGCTGATGTAATGAAGCATATTCTAATTTTCTTCCAGATATTTTCCTAAACTTGCCTACTTTTTCCGAGGTATTTTTCCGAACACAGTTTTATTTTCCTATTTTATTTCAAATAACACTACCACGTAAAACTATTAAAGCTTTCAGATGAATGTCAGGCTACGTAAGCGTTGAGTTTATTATTCTAAGTTTATTGTAAGCAAGCTGCGACGAAGTTCTTTTTTTGTCGATGCGAGGTAGTCCGTATGGGAAAATCCAAGTCAGCAGAGCGTTTGATACTCGTGTAATTGGCCATCAGTTTCTTCGGTATCTGGATTCGCAATCTGTATTGGCCTTATCCAAGTGCGCTCTGGAGAACCGAAAACACCCACCTGCAATCTCTTTTCAGGAATCACCATGAATATATCCGAATCTCGACGATTGTTTTATTGTAGAGGTTTGTTGACAATATGATTCAAAGACGGAGAAAATGAAAATTGGGACTTGCTGAGAAGAATGGTTTTTTAATTGTAGTATGATTTGTTCATGTAATTTTAATTTCAAATCAATTTATGTACCTCTGTTATTAAGTACTTATAGTAAGAAAAAACTACATATTTTGAAAACACAGAGTTAAGTTAATACATGGATTTAATTTTAATGAATTATATATGTATATGTACATATGTAGGTACCTATATCTTTATTTGGCTACAGAACAAAAAGCAAACTAAACGCTCAGATGGTTAGATATCGATAATGGTAACAGCTCTGTACAATGCAGTCGGTGCTAATACACACGAGATTTGCTTAAATAAAATAATTTTTGATAACTTAGAGCATCACCATTTCCTAAACAGTGTATTTTATAATGGCAGTAAACATGAAAGCTTCTTATGTGTGACACAATATACAATAATTCTTTAACAAGAGAAAAGAATTATTTTAATTAATTTATTTTGTATTACAAAATGTGTCACTAAATAACCACTGAAATCTTTGAATCTTTCATGCAAGTTTTAGTACTTATGTACATACATTATTCTTGCATCATTGCTTCAATTCAATGTAATTTATAGTAAGGTCTTTAATTTCGTAAATAAGTTACATATAATATGTATTTGCGATAATTTTTGAATAATGTAATTTCTACAGTATTTTGGTCATTAATTTTGTGTAGTTATTCAAAAGAAATAACTAGGTTGTGAATTTAGTTAAAGTACAAAACAATTTTTATTTCCGTAATTTTGATCTAATTGAATTGACCAGAGATTTATGTTTATGAGATAGCGAGAGTGTCTGGAGAAGTGTAGAGTTTGTACCGTAGACACAATTAGAATCTCTCTATTATTGGGTACTGTGTTGGGTAATATTTCACATACATAAGTTCAGCACGAACAATTGAAAATTAATTTTGAATCGTTTGATTTGTGACTGTCTCGTCGTCTTATGTGATATATCACTTTTGAGTACACATGCGAGCAACAAAGATTGAAGCGTGCGAAAACTCCGAATATGGTGAAACAAACTATACATAGGCGTAGGAATAATCAACATACATAACCTATATCATAAATATAAACAGGAAAATGTCAGATTAATACAGTATTTGACAGTAGATTCAAACGCATTATGGGTAAAGATTTAATTAAAAGATAGTTTCGATAATATTAGAAACAAATATACAGGCTGTATTTGAAATAAAAGTAAAAAATATTAAGAATGGTAAGATACAATTATGTAGAATATAAATCCAAAACATTTTTGTTCAATTACGACGCGAATGCCAAAATTAACATCTCCGTTGTAAATTGTGATATGCGCTGCCTATTGAATCGAGAATGTTGACCTCGATCTATGTAACGTAAGAGATAGCAAAAAAGCTGCCGATGTTATAAAAACTACAAGATAACGCTGATGTGTCAGTT
>SMLS01052602.1:0-17379 GCA_004785975.1 Popillia japonica
AATGTCTCTACCCTTTAAATGCTCTCACAGGGCATCAACCCTTCATGTGGCCTCCTACCTCCCCTTCTAGCCACCCCTGTCCTCACCATTTTTTAACTAAGTAATTAAACCTTTTATTACCTAGTTTCTTACTTGTTATTGTATAAACTACAACGTACAGTTGATCGCACTATTTGATGCGATTGATGTCGATCGTAAGCTTATAAAAGTCCAATATAGAGAGCAATCTATATTGCTCTCTAGGTGAATCGGTTACTCTATAGTAACCGATTCACCTTATCGCAAAGGGACTGAACCGCGTTATTCAACATGTCACCTAAACGTGTGGTAAACAACTAATAAAAATCCCCAATCCCAAAAACAAAGTAGAAATGAGATAAAAGTCTGGAATTTACAAAATTGTATGTAAGGATTAGGATCCAATTCATATTGGACAAACCAAAATATTAATTGAAACTAGATGTAAAGAGCATGTAGCCCTTTTCAGTTTGGAAAAATTGAATCCTCCGCAGTAGCGCAACATCTTATGAAGAGCGGACACAATATCCAAATTAGTAAAAGTAATTTCTTCGCCGCGAGAACTTGATGCATATAAAAGCCTGTACATAATTATATAAATACGAAAATCTGATGAACGGGAAACCGGTAATCCTAGGAAGTTCCGTTTTGTTTAAAATCCTCTGAAATGGCCGGCCGTTCTTAACATACACATATGTTAGCGATTAGGTCAGTTTAGGGGTGAATTGATTGCTGTTAGGTAAATACTTTGCAAAAGAATTGTTAATTAAATGTTAGTTTGTAAATTTTTCATTCGGTATTCGGTTGATGATGACGATCCATGCGTTGTCGAAAGACGTCTCCCGAATTAATTTAAAAGTTGTGGTGTGACTAATTTGCCTCATAAATCTTACTTTTTAAGTTTGTTTTTTTTTGTATAAAAGTGTGAACTACAGACTATTATAAGTAAATTACTTCATATTATAGCCTGCAAAATCACCCAATTTATATGCACATAAAAACAGTAATTTATTGATTGAAGATATTAACTTTTGGCAGAAATACTATCTAGCACTTTTTAAAATTCATTTTCGTACCACTAAAGTGTAATTTTACAAGATGTCATGAACTTTTAAAATTCCTTTCAATTTAGCAAATCTCATTCTTTAATACTTCACTTTACACGTGGCTTGGTATAATTTTTTACTTTGAATGGTATATTTCCTTTGTAAGTCTGCGTACCTACACGAAAGTGATCTAGAACTAATACTATAAAATAAACAGGAGATTAATAAATAAAATATCAAAAGTAAGGCATAAAACTTACGAATAACTATGTTCTTTTCTAATTCTGTTTCTCTTTATACTATTCCCGAAGTGAATGAAATAGAATTAAACTTAAAACAACGAATTTATCTAAAAACTGCTGACACTAAGATATAAATTCTATTATTCTTGATATTCGAGTAACTATCTGAGGCTATACAATCTAGTTTTAACAAACGAGATTCTGCCGACTGGTCTCGATGCTTTGTATAGTCTTATACTTAGTATTTTCTTCTATACAATCTGGTAAATTAACAGTAGGAATTACTAATGCTTTTAATAACCGTATTTTAGAATTAGGAACAAAATCATGCAATTTAAAATGCTGCGAACAAATAAACATCGTTTTCTTCCATGTAATTCTGTCAGGATCTACATGGTGTGGGCAAATTAAGTGCAATCACTGTCGAAACATAATTGAATTATTTGGAATCGAAAGTAAGCTTAGTTCGAGTTCATTTGAAGCTAATGATACTTGCCGATGGGATGAAATCTTTGATTCTTTGTTTATAAGTCTTCCAATATTCTTACAATTCCTGATATATCACGACATTGTGAACATATAAAATAATTGCATAAATAAATTCCATAAAAAGGCAAAATAAAAAATTAACCTCAAAATAGGAAATGTCATCAAATGTCAATCAATTTTAGGCAGTGCTGCCAATGGACATGCAATTAGATATGCAATGGACTAAAAAATTGTGTAAAATTCTCTACCTCAAAAGTGACCGAATATTTAATTACATATTATTATTATTGCTGCAATTCTCCAAAATATTAAATAAAGAAATTATTCGATGGCTACGGATATCATGCGGTTGTTGCAATAATAATCAGTAGTAATTAAGTACGAAGATTTAACATAAAATCTCCCCCCAAAAGCCTTTCTCAATAAAAAATTAGCTTGTTAATCCAACAATATTATAGCTAATAACTACAAGGAAAGCGTAACATTTCAGAATAGCAAAAAGTTAACCGGGAGAAGCAGGATAATATTCAGATCAATTTCTAAATTGTAATTAAGCAAAATTACGCTGGTAAAGTAGCAAATGTGCTTCCTCTTCGGAGAAGTTACTTGCTCAAGATCCTCAAGATCAAAATTGATCCTATTCATTCTTTTATGAGTTCCCAAAGGTTCCAGGTTTCCCCGAACGTGTTATCTTAGATGCTACCTCTATTGTAAGATTTCTGCAACATTAATGCACATTAATGTCTTTAAAGTTGCATTAGTCTAATTACCCCACGTGCGCGCCAATTTCAAACGTTTATTCTATTCAGTTGAAATAGTTCAGTGACCAAAACCAATTCAATAAGGAGTACCAGCGAATTTGCCGGCCATTGTAAGAATTCGCGTATCTGTGACAAAATCAAACTTTCATACGGTTTGAAGGGTAAAACTTATGGTGAGATGTGGTCACCAAAAGCAAAAGATTCATTACTAAGTATGTTTTCGTTTAAAAGAAAAATTGCAGTCTGTTTCGTGCTAATTAAATTCGAACAACGTTTTGAAACCAAGATTTATTCAAATTAGAAATTAGAAAAGTGGGAAAGCAGTCGATTAAGTACTAACAGACAAATAAAGTTTTCTTCCAATCCGATTTAATTTAATTCAAAAGAAGAACAATTCGTATTATTCGGACGGAAAATTATCCAAATGAAACTAACCACTAAATCCTTTACGCGAATGCATGTTATAATCCCTTTTATTCCCAACCCCTCAATTGTATCCACCTACAACAACGAGAAACTTTCATGTAACATCGTACACTTGAATAATTTAACGTCGATTCAGTACACGCTGTTCCTGTTTCCTGTAGATGATATTGCATTCCTCGATCACTTCTTGCAATTGCTACTTCGTATTGTCCGGTGCATGTCAATTTGCAAAAGGAGGAAGACAGTTTTATTCGTTTATGCGTCGTGAATCACATTAATCCGATCGACGAGAGTCTATTTATGTACTTATTTGACTGCAGTTAGTTGCATAGACGACAAACAATGTAACTGCAACAGAATAAATATGTATTTACATCCTTCGCGTACTAAATACAATCTCTAGAACAATTTGTTGTCTGTGTAGATGTATGCATGTGTACGGAGTCTAGTCAATAAAGAAGGATGTACTCAAGGAAGGGTGTTGTTTAATTTATTGGTGGGATTGGTAAAAGTTGTTTACGTAAAGTCGAGATATCCTTAAGTAATTTGAATCTATCTTGAAAATAAATCGTGTATTTGTATACAAAAGTCTGTTAGGAGGTTTATGTCCCCAAGACCTCGAAAACGAAAAACAAGACGACAGCAAGTTTCAGAACACGAGTTACCTACTCCATCAAAAACGGTTATATTTGAAAATAATGGAGATAAGGTGACTTAAACGGTCATGGTCAATGGTTATTCATTCAGACTTTATCTTACTGATAAATGAATAAGAAGAAAAACTGATAGGGTTGGAACAATCAAAGATTACAGGAAGGGAATTCCATTTCTAATAAAATAAAAAATAACAAGAGACTACGCACCGGATGAAACAGATGGCAATGAAATGTAAAGATAACCAATACTTAGTAATGACTATAGTGTAATTTACGAGAACATTCCCCAGTAGCATGCTTTAGAATATACCACACTACGCAAAACAATAAACTAGTAAAGGTCAATAAAATATGTGTTCTATACTAAAAAGGACCTTGTTCAGAACCCAAGCAAGCAGTCTTTATTGTAGATAAATCATAAAGTTTTTCTAGTCGAATCACAGAAATCGCATAAAATTAGAAAATGAAGAATAGCCGTACTCTTGCAGCCTTGTATAGAAGAATTTCCAAATGTTCCAATACATATGACAATTTGCAGCATTTGATTCAAGAGTTAGGGCAACAAAGCCTGTGCCCCGAAAAGCAGGTACTGGTAGACCACTAAAGCCAACAGTTGAAAATATGGCAGATGTTGAGCCACGAACAACACAGTCAACAGACACTCAATTGGCGTCAAGAATACTTCAATGATATAAAACTCTGTGATCAACATTTTGCTGGCCATAAAATTATTTTGGGGGGACAGATAAACTTGTGAAAACTGGAGTATGTGGAAAAGAACATCATCCAGGATAAGAAGAACTCGTAATTATGATAAATTTATGCAGTCGTGAATAAACTGGATGTCAAAAATATAAAATATATTATAAGTTTGACTTCGAACGAAATTATGATAACATTTGTACACATTCTGAAGTTTTGAGCGTTATGGTGATGCATAAATTTACCCGGACGTTACTGGCTCGCAAGCCAGAAAGTGGCCCGTCTGAAGCGGCCGTGGTAAGCATCTCCGGAACCGTCCTCTAGGACATATCTTCGGAGAGCTTGGGCTGTCTTAGCTGTCTACCTGCTCCCTGTCTACATCTCTCATCCCTTGTAAATCTTGAGGATTAGTAGTTCGGCTCGTTGCTTGCCTCTCTCTCCTCTTCTCCTTGTTTATCATGATCTCTCTGGCAAACTGGTGAATTGTTCTCCAGTTTCGCTCCGAAGATATTATGTGAACTCAGTGTTGAGTGCCTCATAGACCAAATTCCTGGCATACGTCCATCTGTGGCACTGGAATATCGTATGGGCAGCGGTGTGCTCCTTGCTGCAGTACATGCAGGTGTCCGCAGTCATATGCATTACCAGTACTCGGTACCAATAATTAAAGGAATATATATACCAGATAACCAAAGCTTTAGGGCAATAATACGCATCAAATATTCTGTAAAATGATGAAGGTTCTCAACTTATTTTGGGAGGAAATATTCAGAGAGCTCTTGTTAAATTGATCGTAGAGCAATAGACCAGAGAGGAAATAATTCAATAACGTTAATGTTGTAACAGGAAAAGCAATCAGAATATGTTAGTATAAAGCCAAAAAACTTGTAGCAGAAGAACAAAGAAGGCAAACACAGTTTTGTCAGAAGGAAAAATTATGGTAACTGTATTCTCATGAAATTATCGAACGGTCCTTGTATTATACGGTATCTACAAAGTTGCATCGAATACTAACATCACACAAGAACCGCAACGGAAATAAAATTGAAATAATGAAAAGCATTTTTGGAAGAAAGTCCTACATATCTTACTAATAAACGCATTAAAACGAATACAGAAATGGTAGGTATATTGGTGAATACCTATACATTATTATCAAAGATATTCAACAATTAATTTAATATAAAATCTGATATTACGTAATGTTTATTTAATTGTATACTATAATATATTCCCCTGTATTATCTCTGAGGTTCGTTCATCCCATATGAATTGCAAATAAGTTTTCGGTATAAGCGGAACTCAAGTTGTTTTTGCAAAGCAAGAATAACAACCAAATTTCCAGCTTGTATACTACATGTAATTTCCACTGGCCTCAATAAACACTCTTACTTAATAGAACTAAACTAAAATGTAAATTATTTAATACTTATATGACCTAATATGCACGATGTATTATGTAGATATTTGTTTATCAGTTTATCTAGCATAAATTTACTACACGGACGGCTTTTTTCTGTTTCAAATTAAATGTGTTTTATTTTTATCTAGAAGTTTTCATTCATGAAATTAAAAAGCTGATCCAGAATAAAATAACTGGACCAATATTGAATATCGGTTATGAATACGACAGAGGGATTTGATGGATATATTTTTGCAAATTATGCAATAATTGCATTTCAAGTTTTATCTCTCGATTTTTTTATTGAAGTGACGCAGCTGTGAACTGTCTACGATAATAAATAACATATTTATGTATTTGCTTTGTGTTATTAGATTATTAAATCCGATAAACGATTATTTGAACTTAAATAACTGTTTTTCAAACGTTAAGAAAATTAAATTATTTCCTGAAAACATGTTCTGACAAATAAAACAGCAGTTAATTGACACTTAAAAATGTTTATAATAAATCAAAGTTTTTCTGATCGAATCATACCTAACTTTAGAAATGGCGGAAAATTTGAAAATGGGGAATGGTCGTAGTCTTTGCAGCCGTGTATAGAATTTCGGCAGAATTTCCAAATTCTACGACAATGTGGCAATTGATTCAAGAGTCAGCGGCTAAACTCCGTGAAACACGGTCTGTGTCCCGAAAACCAAGAGCTGGTAAACTACTAAAAGAACGAATAACTCAATCACCTACGAATTGTCATATGGGACCTGTCAGAGAATCCTTAAAAAAGATCTACAAAAATTTCGTTACAAATTTCATTCCTTCCAAGAACTTTTACCAATTGATCACGTAATCAGACCTAATTACTGTCAGTGACTTAATAACGAGGACGTTCTTGACAAATCCTTCTGGTCCGATTAGCATGATTTTATTTATCAGGATATGTAAATAAACAATTGAAAATCCACATGAAATTCATGAATACATTCATAGAAAATAGGCGTTTGGCTTGCTGGTTCTCGTAAACGGATTATTGGTGCAACATTCTCTAAAAATACGATAAATACAGAACTTCGCGGGAGATATTTCCAGCAAGATAAGGCAACAGCACATAAGACAAGAGAAACGATGGAATTATTGCTGGAATTCCTTGAAAATCGAATAGTATACCATCCACCACGATCTTCTGATTTAACAATTATGGACTATTTTATTTATACACGTCTAAAGAAATAGAGTATTTACGAATCGTCCTCATACAATTGAAGAACTTACCGAGTCTATCTGAAATGTCCGCGAGAAAATTACACCAGATACTATAGGAATACCTTCAATGACATGAGACGAAGAATTGTTTTATGTATAGAAAATGAATATTTATTGCAGCTGTTTATATTATCAAAAACTGTTTATTTTTTCAACTGAAACCTTTGTGTGTAATTATTTGTCAAAACAACAAAACCTGCAAGATAAGTCGACTTATCTGATAGTACCAACTGAAGTTGAAAGAAGAAAAATTTCATTGCCGTGTATGTAGGGGGAAGAAATACATATATGATCGTATTGTACAGAAGAGACAAGGGCAATTGAAACATATAGTGGAAATACTAAACAATATAAGTTTTTATATTATGACTATGAAATATACCTCATTTTTTATGATCAAAAAAGAAAATAGAAATAAATAAATGCAAGCATCACGATTATTTAAGATTTAAGACATCTCAAATTAAAAACTACGTTAGAACCAATTAAGTAACAACAGAAACCGCATTAAATTTGTTAATAGTACACACATCAATTTTTGACGATTTTTTTTCCGTTGTGATGCATGTAAAGCTAAGACGCAAAAAGTAAGTTTATACTTGAATAACCAATTATGTAACAACACAAACCGCATTAATTTTTTTATTAGTAAACACACCAATTTTTTCCTTTGTGATGTATGTAAAGCTAAGACGCAGAAAGCAAGTTAATACTTGAATAACCAATTATGTCACAAAAGAAACCGCATTAAATTTAATAGTACACACAACATTTTTTCCGTTGTAGTGTTTGTAAAGCTAAGACGCAGAAAACAAGTTCATACTTGGATAACCAATTATATAACAACAGAAACCGCATTAATTTATTTAATAGTACACACACCAATTTTTCCGTTGCGATGTATGTAAAACTAAGACGCAGCAAGCAAGTTCAAACTCGAATAACCAATTATGTAACAACAGAAATCGCATTAATTTTGTTAATAGTACATACACCAATTTTTGCCGTTGTGATGTATGTAAAGCTAAGACGCAGAAAGCAAGTTCATACTTGGATAACCGATTACGTAACAATAGAAACCAAATTATTTTTTTAATAGTACACGCACCAATTTTTTTCCCGTTGTGACGTATGTAAAACTAAGACGCAGAAAGCAAGTTTATGCTTGAATAGCCAATTATGTAACAACAGAAACCGCAAAAATTATTCCAAATTTGAATAAGAGCAAGCGCATTAAGAAGGCGTAAAATTAAAATTTAACCGCAAATTTTTCTTTCCCCCTATAACATTTTTTCTTCAAATTTAATAAAATCCATTGAATAATAAGAAATTTTAACCACCTACCTTGAATTCAAGTCGGTACAGATCTGCAATAATCAGAAAAACTCGTATTAGTACATCAATAGGATATACAAAAAAAAAATTATACATACCTTGAATACTTCTAATCCTAGCCTTATTCCAATCCTGGAAAAACAGATCAAATCCAGCGAAGCTGCTTCCAACATTCTTCCAATCAGGTAGGTTCTCTATCTGTTTCATATGAAATAATTTAATGTAAATTAAAATTTTCACTTATGTAGGTATGTACATACCTTGAATACTTCTAATCCTAGCTTAATGCAACCCTAGAAATTGTTCTCTTCTAATTAACGCGGCACTTAACACCTGTATATTACGAGCCGAAAATGTTTCAAATTAAATACAAGCACTCACAATAGCCAAACTATCTTTACGCGTACAAATATCCTTATAACCGATATCCTGTACAAAATATCCTTCTGTGCACTTTCAAATATCGTTTAGAACTAATAAAAATCGTATTAAATCCCCACTTGCGTGCAGTTTTTGCATTTCACAATTTGTAACTGCCTATATGTATATTGAAAGAAAAAAGCGTTAACGTTTTTTTGTTTTTTGAGGAATGATGACGCGCTGCCTGCTAGATACATAGGTGTATATGAAAGCATCGCTAGTCAAATTTTTTCTTACGTCTTTTTATAGGAGATATATTGTGAAATGTAGAATTTTATACGGGATGAATTTTAAACGTATAAAGTAAATATTTTTAGTTATTTAAAGATTGTAAAAAAGTAAAAACTTGTATATTTGTTATTATAGTGAGAATTTTTAATGTTTCAATTAATTTAATTTACACAGGGGATAATTGATGTTATTGAATTGAACTATAATGTTTTTTATTTCGGTGAAGTAAACTCAAAGGGTAGCTTTTCGGTTTTTGCAGGTAAATTGAAACTATGTGATCATTAATCAAGCAGCGGTTCATTAACTCATCTAAATCTAATTATTATAATGGCAAAAGAAATATAGATATTACTTACGAAAAACATAAACCGATCGTCATTTTTCTATGCGTGCAGATTTAATTAGACGTGTTGGTTTCGAATGAAGCGTCATGTTTTTGTAAGTAATATCTATATTTCTTTTGCCATTATAATAATTAGATTTAGATGAGTTAATGAACCGCTGCTTGATTAATGATCACATAGTTTCAATTTACCTGCAGCGGTTCATTAACTCATCTAAATCTAATTATTATAATGGCAAAAGAAATATAGATATTACTTACAAAAACATGACGCTTCATTCGAAACCAACACGTCTAATTAAATCTGCACGCATAGAAAAATGACGATCGGTTTATGTTTTTCGTAAGTAATCACGGTCTAGGAACAGCCAACCACGACTCTACGCTTTTTGGCGGTGAAATTTTAAATTACTCCTTCGAATTAAACACAACGGAGATAGGTTTAAAATATTCAAAACATAATTATAATACATCGTTTGAATAATTAGAATACTTAAATGATTTATCTATTACTAAAACCAAACCAAAAAAGACCATTTATCAAATATAAATTCAAATTATAGAAGCTTATACATATTTTGTTAAATATTTATTTATTGTTGTAATGTTAGGATTAGAACAAGCAAACTATGAGGATTTAGTTTGCAGATAATCCATATAAATTCATTGAAAGATATCTGCTTCCGCAAGAAATAGTCGCTTGTATAGCAGTTTTAAGAAGATGAATTGTTGATGCAAGAATTATTAATTTTTTGTAAAACCTTCAGATTTGACAATTTTAATTTACATTAAATTAAATTATCTCATATGAAACACTGAGAAAACTTACCTGCTTGGAAGCATGTTTAAACGCTACTGGAAGTAGCTTAGCAGGATTTGATCTGTTTTTCCAGGGTTGGATTAAGCTAGGATTAGAAGTATTCAAGGTATGTATAATTATTTTTTTGTATATCTTATTGATGTGCTTTTCTGGTTGTTGCAGATCTGTACTAGCTTTAATTCAAGGTAAGTGGTTAAAATTAAAGTTATTTAATGTTATAACTATACTATAGAAAGACAAATTTGAGGTTAAATTTTAATTTTTAAATAATTTTTGTGGTTTCTGCTTTTACATAATTGGTTATTCAAGTATGAACTTGCTTTCTGCGCCGTAGTTTTACATAGATCACAACAGAAAAATTGGTAGTAGTACAATTAAAGCAATTAGTGTTTAAAATTATCTTTTAGAGGATATGTCAAGCTAGTTTAGCAAAACAGAGCAACCCAAACATCATCTCAATGTTTGAAACTTTGAGTTTTTTGTAGTTTTTGGTCTCTAAGTTATGTAAAAATCCTTAAAGAAGAGAACTGAAAATATAGATAAAGTTAAACTTAAATAAAACCAAGTCTTTGGCATCAAAGCTACAAACTTCTAGAGAACAGAAATTAACCATGTTTTAGATTAGACACTTTAAAAGCTATTATTCAGTTTAGCTTCTCCGTTCTGGATTCAAGATTCAAGAAATAATAGATTTTTTTCAATAATTTAACATCTAGTATGTACATCATAGTACAGCTTTTGCCAATACCAACAATATATTGTTTTGCTGCCTTAATTTTCTCTTTCAAGCTGGTCAATAATTTAGAATAATAATTTCCACTGATGGGTTGATCCTCTTCACTCTCCCCAACGGATTTTGTAACTTAATATTTCTTAGATTTTAAAAAATCATTTACTTGATCTATTTCTATTTTCTTTTTTTTACCATAAAAATTGAACCATGACAAAAATTTAGATTGATTTCACAACGGGCACAGATTGATTAAATTGTGTATGTGTGGTCGTCGATGTGTGTGATACAGGTTGTATTCTAGTGATGGCAGATTAGGTTTCGTCGTTTTGACAAATAATTATGTACATATAAAAGTTTCAGTCGAAAAAATAAATAAGTTTAAAAATAAAAACAGGTACAGTAAATGTTCAAAGTTCCTTCATTTTCCATACTCAACGCCACTCTTCATCTTATGTCATTGAAGGTAAATCTACCTGTTAAAAAAATTAGAAATTCTGACATAAAAGTTATTGTCTTGTTTTTTTATGACAGGCAAGTGCGTCAACTGTACACATACACTGAAATGACAAACTACTTTTCATTAAAATTTTGACTTAAAATTTTCGCATTTTCTTCAAATTTTCTATTTACAGTTCTTCACATTTTGCTGATTCTTTCACATTTCTACACAAACATATTTTTAAAGCGCACCCACATCCACACATTTTCCTCAATTTTCTGACCTCTTTTCATATTTATCATGCCTTTCTTCCTACCTGTCTTCCATTGTTTTGCATCTTCTCCCACTGCCTCACACTTTTTTGCATTTTGTCCATATTTCTTGAGACTTCTTTTAGAGTTTTTGTTTTACATTTTCGTCACCTTTTGTCACAAACTAATATTGTTTATAAAAATTATGAAATAAATTAAAATAAATTCTTGTTTTTACTGTTAGTCATTATCCAAGAAAATTGTAACAACAGGTACAGATTGTAACAACACCTATTGATATTAAAGATATTCGCCCTATAAGCATTCTTCCTACGTTGTACAAAGTTATTGAAATGATTATGGAAAAACAGTGGCGTACATTTTTTCTAGACAATAACATTCTTCGAACAAGGCAGTTGGGGTTTCGTACTAGTCACCGTTGTGCCACTGCTCTTTTATATGTTACGGACGATATACATAATTAAATCTTTGGATAGAGATGGTAGTTGTACTGGTGTTGCTTGATTTTAGTAGAGGTTTTGACACCATTGATCACAAGTTGTTATTCTCGATTTTGCGCTTTGTTGGTCTGTCAACAGCTGCTGCCGAACTTATCCGTAGTTACTATTCTCGATTTTGCGCTTTGTTGGTCTGTCAACAGCTGCTGCCGAACTTATCCGTAGTTACTTATCTGGTCGTCAGCAAGAAATTAAAATAGATAACTTGACCTCAGAGTTTAAATCTGTAAATGCAGGAGTCCCTTAAGGTTCCGCTCTTGGGCCTCTCTTATTCTCTATTTATATCTTAAATCTATTCTCTTGTCATCTACACTGCCAACATCATTACTATACAGATGACACACAACTCTACATCTCTTGTTTACCGGATGAGGTATTTCTGGCAACACGGCCATTGAACGATGATCTGGACAGGCTTGCCCAACAATGTGCTAAACATTCTCATGCTTAATCCCCTTAAATCCGCAGTTCTTGTTTTCTCTGGACGACACAAAAGCCCTAACTTAGACCACATACAAATTAATATAAAAAGTTTACGCGTTCCTATTGTGGAAGTAGTTAGGTCTGCATATGGATAACTCGTTGAGATTTAAGCATTATGAATCGAAGTGTATCCAACGTGCGTATATGGCTTTAAAAATGATTTATTCTTACTGAAGTGTTTTAAGCCAATGTCTTAAAACGCACCTGTGCGACTCTCTTGTTTTATCTAAAATGAATTACTGTGACGTACTTTAGGGCAATGACAAAAGAGTTAGTGGCAAACAGCTATAAATCATACTTGTCTAAAATTGAAGAAATTATCCAAACAGGACCTAAGCACTTATGGTCTTTTGAAGTCGACATGGAACCTCGCGCATTCCTGGGAAAATGTTAATTGCTGGCAATCCCATTGATGATCCGCAAGAAATTGTAAATTTATTCACCAAATCCTTTTTTAATGCCTACGCAAGTAATGGTATCTTAAACGAGCCTAAGTCATTGCTGCAATTGCCGTCATTTACAATAGAACCAGTAACCGTAGACGTTCTGTTAAATATTATGGAAAAATTTCCAAATGCGTCACCTCCCTGCAAACTTATGAACTTGGCTATCAAATTATTTTCTTTTCCAGAGAAATGGAAATGCGCCCGTGTAGTACGTATTATCAAAAAAGGCGATAAATCCTAAATACAAAGTTATAAACCAATATCTATCCTCAACAATTTTGCTAAAGTTTTTGATAGTTTTAGGAAGACTTGTAAGTCTGCTTCTCAATGTTGGGTTTTGTGTTAAGGTCATCTAAGTATTTTAGTAATATTACACTTTTAAGAACCTTATATTTTTCCTTCGTTGTGCGTCAACTGGAATACGCTTCCATTATTTGGTATCCCTTTTATGTCTCTCAAAGAATACCAGTTGAGCGTTTTCAACGTAGCTTCTTAAAGTTTTTATCATTTGAAATAAATGGTGTTTATCCTTCATGGGGCACATCCTACGAAGAACTTCTGGAGGTACACTCTCTTCTAAAGTAATGTCTCCCCCAGCCAACGGGTTCATATCAATAACGCTTTCCAATGGTCGTACTCTAGCCATCGGGCGACCTCGATTATAGCAATGCTGGGCAACCGAGGTCGCTCGACGGCTAGAGTACGTCCTTTGGAAGACGTTATTGATAGGAACCCGTTAACTGGGGGAGACATTACTTTAGAAAGAGAGTGCACATCACATGAAATCTTCGATAGACAGGAGAAATTTTCACAGTGCAAGATTTTTGGCTAAGCTACTAAGCAATAGAATCGACTGCATTGATCTGCTATCCTACCTTGAATTTAATGTACCTAGAATGGCTTCCCGATCTGATGACACTTTCAATTTACCATCACCACAAACTAATCTTCTACATCATTTGCCTATACATATCATATGTGTAAAAACGCTGATGGGTAGGTACTACAGTAATATTTTTACAACTTCTTTGAGAAATTGAGTTGCATTTATGTAGTGCTATTGATTAAATATGTTCATTAAATTAGTATATATTTTATATGTGTGTTTATTCAGAATGTATTCTTGATTTGTCCTGTAAATAGGTTCTGTTGGGCAATAAACGTATATTATTATTATTATAAATTATTGGTGGCTTAATTTCACTTTCAATTCTTATAAAGCAATACAGCAATCTTTCTCATTATCAATTGAAAATTTAGATCATGGTGGCGCAAGATGGTCCAGATGAATAAAGCTATGTTCACTATTAAATGTTCAGGTTCAGTTTCTTGACTTCCGAAGACGTATTTATCTATTTTTACAGTATTAGACGTTGACGAATTCTACAAAATCGTAAAGGATTCAAGTTTGACCTCTGAGGAACCTTACCCATTCAATAATGGAGCTTCATCGCAGCACGCTTCCATATTTTAACGCATTTAGTGGGAGATATTGAACTATCATCCTAAGTGCTTTGGATAGAAAAAAACCGAGTGCAACTTGTAAAAAAAACTTGACAAAGCATCATTTTCGACTGTATGTTTATCTAGATATTTAGCCATAATCTTGATGAAGCTCTCTTCTGATGTAGAGGTGGATGGAGAACCACTCGTAACTTGACTAATTTGCAACACGTCAGCTAAAAAGTTTGAGAATTGTTCGGATGTTTTATTTTCCTTGATAGCTCTTCACATTTCTGCCACATTTTTCTGATTATTTTACATTTCTTTCATATTTCTCTCGCATTTCTTCACACTTTTTTTTGCATTATTCTGCATCTTCTCACACTGTCTCATACTTTCTGTAAATTTTCCACATTTCTTGATATTTTCTTCGTGTTGTGTTACATGTCGTTTACATGAATAAAACTATGTTGACTATCAAATTTTCAGCATAAGTGTCTTGGCTTCCGAAGACGTATTTATCTATTTTTACAGTATTAGACGCTGACGAATTTTACAAAATAGTAAAGGACCCAAGCTCGACCTCTGAAGATCCTTTCAAGTTCAATAATCCAGATTCATTGCAGCACGCTCCCATATTCCAAAGAATTTAGTGGTAGATATTGACCTATCATTCTAAATGCTTTGGATAGAAAAAAAACGAGTGCAACTTGTAAAAAAAACTTGACAAAGCATCATTTTCGACTGTATGCTTATCTAGATATTTAGCTATAATCTTGATGAAGCTCTCGTCTGATGTAGACGTGGATGCAGAACCACTCATAGCTTGACTAATTTGCAATTTCATATTTCTCTCGCATTTCTTCACACTTTTTTGCCATTATTCTGCATCTTCTCACACTTTCTCATACCTACTTTTTGTAATCTTTCCACATTTCTTGACATTTTCTTACACTGACGTTTACCATTTTAGCCACCTTCTTTTCTTCTGCAGTTTTACATTTTCTTATGCATGTCATCACATTTCTTTATAGTTCAGACTACAATTACAATTACTCAAAGTGGACGTGCTGTATAAGCTGACTACAACAATGTGTACAATAATTGAAGGCTGGCTATGAAAACAGCTCAGCTGATTTAGAAAACAACTTCTTTGGTTGAGGGTTGGCAAGATATTAATTAGAAAACCTGTTAATGAGATGGGTGGCTATCTGCTTCGATATCTTGGATGCCTACTCTACATGTATTTGCTGCAGTTTGATTGCACTTCATAAATTGGTTTGGCATTGCCTTGACTTGTGCAAAAGTCGGAGATTTTTAATTTAAAATAAATTATGAGGATTTCTGAAGAAAGTATTGGAATTTTGGCATGGCAATATCAGACCATGATACGAGAATGGTTAAATCTGCGTAAGCTGAGCTCCTCTTCTTTAAAGATCAACTAGAGATGGAAAATTTATTGAAAATGCTCCAAAAATGTTAAAAATTTATTTTAATACGAAACAAAACAATTATTAGCAAGTAATTTTACGATTGCCTTCGGTTAAATCTCCCACAACATATCGCTCAATATTAAAAGTTCATTTTTAACTTCCACGCGCATTTGATAAAGGCTTTCATTCATTAAGCTTGTCACACATTCTATTCTATGTATCCAGTTGGAAATGTATCGTAGACTGTATTACATGCGTACATACATACGTAGTATTGTAGTAGTATTACGCTACATAAATTTTACGAAAAAGATGCGTCTAACGTGTATTCCAGTGCGATAAACGTATTGCGATAAACATTGGGATATAATTGTCGATACTGTGGATCTAACGTAGTCGGTCGCCTTCCGTAGCCGTTTTTTTTCTCTCCTCCGGTATTTATTATGGTGGGTACATACTATGTTGGTGGTTCCTCATCGTCATTCTTCTTTAGTTTGTTACATACCACGTTCAACGGCGTCAAGTTCTTACCTGCGCATGTCAGTAGCTTTAGTTAAATGCTGAATGATCGGTTCACGGCTCGGGACGGTTTTGTTATTCTCCTCCCGTTCGTTTTAGTGTGGTTTGTGTTTCCGAGAGCGGTGACTGTGTCTTGCGCCTAAAACAGTTCCAAATGAATACATATTTATGGCGTTACGATCAATTCAACTCTGCATTGTGTTTACAATAGGATTCCATTTGGCCAGTGCAACACGTAAGTGTAGAGTTTAGGTCTGATTAATTTTTTTTTAATTGTCGAAGAGAAAAAAATCGCGAAAAACCTTAAAACAGCTCGTACATGCACAAACATCGCGCTCTATGCAATTAAGTCTCTGGTTATGTGTGTATATGCGAGAGTGTGTATATATACAAGTTTTTTCGGACAGGGGCAACATTGGCCAACATGGCGGATACCGTAACGCTACGTTAACATACTTTAACATTTTGCTGTCGTTTCGCACGAAGACTGTTCATACCGCTTTATCTCATAATGTCGCTAATTCCTCATACGATCCTCCAACTCTGTGATAGGCATGTGTTTGATTTTCTACCGTCATTCGAACTGTCAACGTAAAAACATGTTCGAGGTTTGTGAGATTTTAACGTGGTGCTGGTAGAGACGCGAGCAATAAGAGTATACATATATATACCTTCACTCGAGAGAGTGTTGTAATCGTTTCGGCTTCACTTGATTCTTACCTCTACTAACTACAAATATTGTTACGTCAACTTATGAATTAATATCGTCTCGTCTTTGTCTACAACTTGTCACCGACTATAGCTATTATGGTTCTATTTACTTCCTGATTGTTGAATTCCTATTCCTAGGTGCTGTGTTTTGTACCACCTGTAAACACCCCACTTGATCTATGCATTCAGAACTAGTACTGCTAACACAATAATCAGGTTGTTTTGAATGGGGAATGCAAATTGTTTTTTTTT